>VIGT01000074.1:0-11487 GCA_026686915.1 Exbucklandia tonkinensis | reverse complement strand
CCCTACTCCTACTAAACGTTTAGTTCGGAATCAAGAGAATGATGGATCCCAGCTGCCTCGCTCCCTCTCCCTGGGAGGTGAGACTGAGTACCATAGCTAATAGAGCGGCGGAAGGCCAGGACAGACGTTGAACTCGGGCCCCTTTCCTACGGCTACCTTGTTACGAACAACGATGAAGAGAAGGGATTCAAGAAACCCCCTAAAACAGAACCAAAAGATGACTGGACCAGGCTGCCCCCGGCTGCCGACGTACTCTTTATTGAGAGAGATCAAGCCCAAACGTCGTTCTGTTTGTTCATAATATCTACCAACGTCGTCCGACCCAACCTCAGACTCTTTCTTCCCGACCTAGAAAAGGTTGTAATCTACTTTTTCTGGCGTTCGCGCATGTGAAATGCTCGGCGCAAGACTTCCACGTGAGCACGGGTTTCCTCGTATTCACGCTCGAGGTCCCCCAATGTCCTCTTACGCAAGCGCAGTAAAGCAGCGGCGTCCCGCCGTTGGCATTCTGCCTCGCCCCCGCAAGCCCCTATGCTCTCTTGCCTCAGCCGCTCTGTGAGCTGCCTATAGCTTTCTGAGTCGGCCCACGCGCTTAGACGCTCTTCCCTTAGAAGTGCTTCTTCCCGGGCCTCCCGCAGCTCTGAAGAAGAGGCGGGCTCAGGGTCCGGCTCCGGCTCAGCAGGAGGCTCAGCAGGAGGCTCAGCTGGAGGGGCAGGCTCAGGTGACGGGCTAGGAGTCACGTTGAGGTCCAGGAGCGGACGTCTAGAAGGGCCGGCATCGCTTCCGCCGCCTCCAATGGAAAGAGGCCATTTTTCCATTGAAGACAGAAGAAAGTCGAGCAACTCCTCAAAGAAAACCAGGAGAGGGGCCACCCAAGCCAAGCCCCAGTCCCAGAGCACGGGAGCAATCCATAGTACGAAAAAGGCAAAAATGATCTTCTTAAAAAGGAACTTGGCGCCCTTCCATATCCATTTCCGAAAATTCGTGTAAAAGTTGGTAATTCTACTTTCTAATAGAGTCGTTAGTTCCGCAGCTCTGGGAGAAAATTCCATAATTCAATTCAAGATCGAGTCAAGGGAGAATGCCGCTGCTGTTATTTCAAAGAAACTAATAAAGAGAACAAAAGAAGGTATCAAGAAGGGGGGTTAACGAAGTCCTCAAACGCTTTTATGAATGCTTTCGCAGTTCGCGAATGAGGATTTAGAAGGCTTTTTGTCTTTTGATGGATTCTCTGGGTATTCAAGTCGTCCTCTATGAAGATAGAGGAGACCCGCTTTATATCCTCCGAGTCGTCGATTGGAATACCTTGAGATTGAAGGAGTTGTTGGGCGGCCGCCCGAAAAAGCGCCTCTTTTTCTTGTATATTCTTGAGGCGCAACTCTTCGTACCTGTCCAGGGGGCGCAAGCCCTCGTACCCGTGCAGTTCTCCCGGAGCGGGCGGCTCCGGCTCAGCAGGAGGCTCAGCAGGAGGGGCAGGCTCAGGGCTAGGGGGACTGGGTTGCGCCCGGGGACCAACGCCAGTAGAAGAGGAAGAGGGGCCCGGCTGCTGATTTGATGGACCTGCTTCTGCCCCCAACAACTCACTTTGGCTTATCCCCGGGGAGGGAATTCTGAATCCAGACGCGCCGGCGGGGGCGGAATCCCCTTCGTGCTCTGGGGATGAGTTTAGATAGTCACGCCAATTCCCCGAGTTTGATGCGCCCGAATCTGCCCCAGCAGGGTTCATCATATTGGCTATAAAGGGCACGGATCCGGAAGTGAGGAGTCCCCTTATAGCAAAAACAATAAAACTGGTCAGACCGGCAGAGCACCCCAGTTGGATGAAAAAGAAAGAGAGGACGCGCCCCCCCAAAAGGAGCCCCCCTTTTGACAGCAGGGAAATGAAATAGTCATGAAAGCAAAATGTAAGACAAATCAAATAAAAAAGCAAAACGAGAGAGAATAGTAATAGAAAAGGAATGGAAGATCGAAGAAGAAAGTGCAGAATCGCTGCCTTTGGCCCTATCTTAAGAAGCGATCGAAATAACTCTTGCATGTTCATTTGCAGTTAAGTCAATAAGCTTCCACCACCACAACCTCAGCGGTCATGATGACAACCTCTCCTAACGATCTATTCGACCGTCGGCCCTCTTAAGGTGGAGAGTGGGGCTTCCGCGTCACCCCATGCGGAGCCATACAAAAGTATGACTACCGCTTCTTAAAGATAGACCAAACAAATCCGCATTTAAAAGCCTGGGAGCAAGCAACCTTGGACGACTTTAGTAAAGGGAGAATGGCAACTGGGCCCTGCAGTGGTAGAACCTGGTGAACCGGACGTACTAAAAAGAAACCTTTTCTTCTCTTACGAAATTCCTGACTAGTCTTAGTTAGCCTAAGGACCAGAATAAGAGGTTTCGGCGTATCGGGGCTGCTAGGCTCCTTTCTCATGGGAGGGGTTCGCATCCAACTCTTCTCGATACCCGGTCATTGGCAACATCTTCTAACTCGTTAAGCGTAAATAGCCTATATAAGATAACTCTGATCGTCTCCTACTTCTAACTCAAGTTATTAGCCCCCTACTGACTACCGGGGCATCCTCTAATGAAGAAGGACAAGCACTAGTACACACGCATTTGCCCGTTAGCAACTGTGACTCAGAAACCAGAGTCAAAGAGTAGTCGCCTCGTTTTTTAAGGTTGGAGTCCATTTTTGGGGACTAAATAAAGTTATGGGATTCTTCTTTTTCATTTGAGGAGTGTGGGAAGCTCACTTTTTCGGGGATTTTACCTACAGAAAAGCCTGAAATGTCAATGCACTCCAGCACGCAAAGGACCTTCTGATTCTCTACCGCTCGGGCTTGCCTCCGAGGCAATCCCATCGCTTTCCCTTCTGCTTCATAGAGTACTCTTCTTCTCTCGCTCGGGCTTCTTTCTGGGAAGCCCTTCGCTACCTCTTCCTTCTTCAGAAGAAGATTCTTAGCCTGCCTTCCCCTTCGCAACCGCTCCTGCTTGGGCTTACCCCCGAGGCAAGCCCATCGCATCCGCTCCCGATTGAGCTTGGTCTTCAAAGAAGACGCCTTCTCCTCCCCGACCATGAATCTCTCTCTGTTGATCGTGACTGAACCCTCCCTATATGGTAATTGAAAGACTACAGAACAAAGTACACCACATATATTGGTACTCACTAGATCCCTTGATAGCACGAATATATTATTGGATTGAGGTCTCGAAGAGCCACGTGTCTCCGTTCCCTTCCAACGGGGCCTAGCAGCAATCCCTAGGGTCGGATTCATCAGAATGCGGGCAGAGGCTGGCTGCTGATGAACTTCGATTTTGATCAAAGGCCCTTTGGACGGACGATGAATCGGACTCTGAAGCGGGAGATGAAGGAGAGTCGGATGGAGCACTCAATGGAGAGATTCCCTTTTGCCTCCGCTCATTGGTCTTATTGAAGATGATGGATTCGAACGAGAGAGATAGAGGGAGAGCCAGGTGGGCGCGTGGATGGCAAAGAACTACTTGGGTCCATGCACATTATAGAAAGATTCTCATCCAAACTTCCAAGGACACCGGAATAAGGCGCTGTTAAGCCCAAGTCTGGCTGATGGAGATGAATCGAGGTACTTACCTTACCCGCCTCATACCTCTTCCCTGGTCCCGGCCCGGGGGAACGAAGGAGTTTTGATGCCGTCCCTGAGCTGGCTTGGTGGGATCCCGATATCGATATGCTCTGCCGGAATATACAGATGGAACAGAATATGGATCTGGGCCCGGATACACTCGTTTGCTCGTCCCTTCTTTCTCCGTCTAGATGCCCAGAGAGGATTAAACATAAAAAGGCTGAGATTAGCAGTTCATTGTCTCGGTTCGGCTCCGACTGGTCTGACTTCGGGGGTTGTTGGGAGAGATCGGAAATCAGCTGCCGTTGGCTTGGATGGAGCTATTTATGGCGAACCCATGAAAGGAAGTGATCCCTGGTCCTTTCCTCCGCCGAGCCTTCAAGGCCGACTGCAATTCAAGGTGGTACGAGCCAGTGCGAACTAACATCTTGAATCCCCACCTCCTATGTCTCCCTTTCCTGGCCATCAATCAAAGCATTCCAATCCACCTGGCACCGACTAATCCCATTCTAGCGGGGAATAACCTCCATCCGGAGAAGCTGCATCCGAAATGGGTAGATCCGATCCATCTTATTCCTTCAAGCTTTCCTCTGAGGAAGGGGAAACCCAAGCAACGACCAGCTCATTCACCATAATTTGGTTGGGGCACGGCGGGTATTGAACATCTAAGTGCGAGCCAACCTCCGCTAGTGATCCCTCTTTCCCAGGAACCAATGGTTACGAATCGGCATCGAACTAACGAAAGAACCCCTGACGGAACGGAATGAAAAGCGAAACTTCCAACCCGGCCACATCCTCTAACTCGTCCCATAGATGATCTCTCAAAGCATAATCTTTGGGCCGTACAACTCTGTGACAACCCACTGGTGATCCCCGCCGACAAAGCTACATCTAATGGTGACAGAGAACGACCCTGCCATTTCCTCCTTGACATCAATGGTCTTTTTATCCCACAACATCACAATACCCCGCCCTCCGCGTGCAAGGCATGCCGAATTCTATCCCTGCCACCCCAAAGATCTCTAGCAGTCCTCCTGTCAAAAGAATCTAGCTTGGTTTCCTAAAGAATCACTATAGACGCTTTCCATTTCTTAACTAAGCTCTTCACCACGAATCTCCTCTCCCGGTTACCCAGACCTCTCACATTCCACGATTAGATGTTTAGATTCCTTGGAAACTACGGGTTTTCCTCCCTCTGGACCTCTTAACCTCACTAACCCCCCCCCTGTTGGATATTTAGAGTCAGTTGGATCAGAACCAGCAACAGATCCTACTCTTAGTTTACGGTCTCTGCGTTTCTTTACTATGTGCCTATCTATCTATGGATCTCGTGTACAAAAATAAGAAAAATGGTTTAAGGACGGAAGCTCCCGGTCTGAACCCCGTCGCTCGTCTTATGGAGGCGTGTGTGTGCCAGGGGAATGGAGGGAAGTGGGGAGATAAGCTCTTTTGAGCTACAGTTTATGCATATTCCTATATTGCAGATCCACTGTTGGAAGCTCCTGTTTTCGCTGTCTACTCTCTATATGGGCCCCCCTATACCAGTTTTCAGGGATGACACCTAAGGCTGAGTCAGTTTGCAAAGGGGACCCTAGTTTAAGGAGAGGAAGCAGTTTGCTACCATTCCCTTCCACAACCGGACTCGTTTATTTACCCTAGTTATCAAGCCTTCGCCAGTGGCTCATAATCTTCCACTTAGAATCTTGTATACGGTGGCGAATAATCTCGGCTTAAGCGCTCATAGGGCATTTGCCTTTGGTCCTAGCCGACGTTGGAACAGATCCTTAATGACTGGCGTAAAGGGCAACCTTCCCACGGTATCTCTTGATACGCTTACCCGACGTGCTTCTTTTCATGTTATTGCTCTTGCCGCGCTTATTCTTCTGGTTAACGCGCCCCACTAATAACAGATTCGAGGCTAAGCACATATCCAGGCTGAGGGTCTCGATTAGTCTTATTTAGTTCCATGAGCGGTGTACGATAGGCTCCCGGATGTTGTTGCGCATGCAAGTGAAGGTCAGGGACCACCTTATTAATGCCGTGGAGCGGGGTGCAATTGATGTTCCTTGAACGCGTGAACTTTACCTTGATGGGTATGGTTATTGACTGGGTGATCCTGATGATTCTTCTTGACCAGGTGGTAGTTAAAGGAAGATCGCTTCTGAACAGGTGGTCTGTGATAATAAGGGAATTGCTCCTGCGCCTGCCGTGGCTACTAAATCTGCAGCTGCGTCCGCTACTAAGGGCTCTGGGTTTCCAACTGAAATGGGATCTGTATATGGAACGTCTACAGAGACTGGAAGGGATGCCGTGTGCTATGGAACAGGATCCGCGCCTGTCCAGGTCGAGATCCAAAGCCATCACCTATAGGGGGCCCATTCCTTTTCCATATCCAGTTGGAGTTCGAGCAGCAGGAGGAAAGGCAGAGGCTTAAGAGGCAAAGCAAAGGTCGCCTGGGTTTATTGCATGAAAAAAAGAGGAAGCATAGACAAGAGCAACGGTTTACTCGGTTGAAGCAATAGAGGCATAGATAGAGCTAGCAGCAGACCTCGTGGCAAAGCTATAAGTCAAAAATTCAATAGAAGATCCCGTGCCTGCATGCAGGAGCAGCTTACCCCACAGCATAAAAGTGAGAAGCACCAATTGAAGTTGATCCGGAACCACCAGCAGAGAAAGCAGCGGGAAGGAAGGTAGCAGCAGTTCAAGATGTAGCTGACTAAGTTCCAGCAGCGGATTCAGTGGCAAGGTCTCTAGGCGCAGATCTATATTGAGTCCATGTTCGAGAGCATGCATTAAAGCCAGAAGCAAAGGTAGAGGTAGCGGGTTCACCCGTTGATTCAGAACCAACGATAGTTGGTTGCATACCCAGTTGTCCTCGTTTACTCAGATTCAGTTGGAGCTCAAAAGCTTGTTCCAACATCCGAGCCAATTCGAGTACCGGAGCTCGCAGCAGAGCCTGCGGCAAAGGCAGAGTTTTTGGTTCCATTTCAAAGTTCGAGAAGGGAAGGAGAAAACCCGTGTTTTTGGCTTAAAGTAGAATTCTGCCCTACGGGCCTATGTCAAATTCATTCAAGAAACCCCGTATTTTTCATTAAAAAAGAGCGATTTAAGCAAAAGAAGAAGCTACGAGTCCTTACTAAACTCACAGTGAGGGAAGGAATTCTTAAACAAACTAAAAGAAGGTGATCTACGCCCACCCTTACCTGTCCATTCAAGCCTTTCAATATCTCGTCTGGCCCTGTCTTCTGTCGTACTCTCCTCTGGCGGAGTTGCATTGATAATGGCCGGTCTTTTCCTCAAAGGTAAAGGGCGGATTGTGCTCTTTGAGTAGCTTGTTCCTGACCCCTGTTCATTTTTCATCATTCCAATTGATCATTAAGACTCCGGGGTCATCCTGCTTGTAATCCGGGACATGGCGGGTCTGAGTTCCTGGAGGCGCTAGAAGCTCAGAGGGATCTTCCATTTTGATCTCGATGTGACTCGACGTATTCCTGAGCTGTCATACCATGCATGATAGTCCTGGTTGAAATTGCCATACAGAAGCCTTGAAGCTACTCCTGGATACACTCCTTCCATCCAGTGATGGATTTCCTTTCTGACTGCAGCTCTTTCTTTCATTTCCTGATCGCGAGACGATAGCTACGAGCTACCCTCCTAATATTGGGTCCATCAGGGTTTGAGCGATCGGTGGGGAATTCGGGACTCCATTTCATTCCTGAGGGAACTGATCCCTTGCTGTGGGTCCGTGACTGTTAATTGGCGGAGTAGGCAGTATTTCACACGAAGCTGAGTAAGGGAGGCATCCCCACATTGGTCCAAGCACTACGGGGGGGGCTGGCTGCAGGTTATCTTCCCATGAAGACGGAGGTACTGGGAGTGGATTAGGTGATTCTTGCACTTCTTCTGTAGCACTGCTTGAGTAAAGAACATAGAAATCGAATTTTCCAGAGAATTCTCCAAGAGTACCAACTTGCGGATCTCCTGCTTCTGCACTTTGGCTTTCCTTTATTTAAACTCTCGGATAAAAAAACCCCAGGGATAGAGTCTCGAGAACTTCATCCTGCTTTTGGGCAGCTAGCCCCAGGGTGTCCTGGAATAGAAAGACTAGATTAACTAGCCTTAGAACACTTTCAGTACAAGGAAAGGGGGACCCAGTTCTATCCTTTAAAACAAAAACCCCACTTTTAGCTTAGCTCCGAAGACACAGAGACTCCTCCCTACCGATAACTGCGACCGCCTCCCCGGAATATCTCGTCGTTATATGCTCCTCTCCCTCTGGCAGTCAATAAAGAAACTTCTCACATAATGTCAAAGAATTTCTGACATCATGTGGAGCTGGATCCGGTACAGCAGATATTGGCTTGATCCGTTGCTCCTCCACCACCTTCTCATCGGTAGGCCAGCTAGAGGAGTCTCTTTCTATCGTATGCTCCTCACACCTACCCCGATCCCCCCCAAATCAAATGTGGAAATCATCCAAAAGAGTTTCAAGTCACGGGAAGAAGCTGGATCAAATACGCACATCTATTACTATACGATGCTAGTTTGTGGATAGGTCCGGAAAAACTACTACATACGTTATAGTTGGCACGGGCAGTCATGGCTAACTGCAGGCAACGGACATAGCTGGCATATGGGAGCAACGACAGCGCATTATACAACGCCCTACTCTCCCCGGAGCTGGGAGTGGCCCTTACTGCGCTTTGATCAAATCCCGGCTAGCACATTGAAACATTGGAAATGCATTTTACATATTTTTCAATATATAAAAAGCTGCTTTGGAAAGGTGAAGTCGGGAGCTTTCGAAGAAACTGTCTCAACTAGACTACTGAACAACTGAACTTTAAAAGCTGAAGAAGCGGGGAAGGGACAAGCTATTGGTGGTTGAGCCATCAGTAGCGAAGGCGAGTAAGTTGATAGTGAACGGCTCGGCCGCCTCGTAACGAGATCGTCCTATATAAAGAGAATTTCTGCTTCCATTCATCATGGCGTCCGGTTAGGTCCAATCATCACCCAATCCCGGGCTCCACTGGATGTGGAGGGCATACACGGGGCAGAAAAAGACCTACTCCTATACAAAAGTCCCTGAAGCAGGAGTTCCCGTGAACAACGAATATGCTTTGAGGGGGGGTGACTCGCTGCGGTACGGACCTCCCTAGATTTGACGAGGCCCTGGCCTAGCGTATTCTTTCCCTCCATGTGTAGATACAGGTACAGATAGAGTTGTTGCACCAGCGAAAAATCGGCCCGGTTCCATATCCAGGTTCAGATCCCATCCAAGTTTACCCCGCACCAGTGGGATCGGAGCCGGACCCGAAACCACCAATAGCATCGCCAGCAGCTTTCGGAGGTAGTGGCATAGACAACCACAAAGGTGGTTGACCGTGTGAAAGAAATAGATCCAATTTCGAGCGCGGTCACAGAACCACTACGGGATAGTCCGTGAGACAAGATCGGGATCCCTGATCTACGACCACCCTCAGCCACTAGTGGAAGACCTTTCAAAGGAAAAGGTTGGTTGGGAGCGGGAGGAAGTCAATTACAGAAAGAGTAGAGACGGATATGGGGACTGACGCTCCGACCATGTCAACTATGATGGTCTCGCTGCTGCCAGTCCTTCCACCAGTGAATGCTGGCACGCGCTACTTCCCGAACCCTTTACGTTCATTCAATGGGTCTAGGTCCTGCCGAAAAAGACTGCAGTGGATCTAATTCGTAGAATTAGCCTCGCCGATCGATCTTAATTAAATGGCACTATGCTTAACACATGTAATTTGAAGTGTGTTTTCGGGGACTATGAAACGACTTAACTTACTATACTATAGGAGGTTGCTGCGGAAGATGTAAGAAGTCAAGCTAGAATAGAATGAAAAGAAGTAGAAGGAGTCGACTATAAGGGAAGGGGAGCTACCTATTTAGGTAAGGCGTTGACTTTACGGAAGTAGTCCTTTAACCCGATCCAGATGACCGAGAGGTATTGAATGCACAACTTACTATTCGGGCAGGTGCCTTAGACAAGGAAGCAAATCCAAGTCTTTCAAGGCAAGCACTAGCCACTGTAATCGAATCCTCCTAATCCCTAAAATAGGCCTTCTTGTAGGGATTTTGTCACTTTTGTCCCGTTTGGTGTGCCCCGCACACTCCCGCGTGGACCTCTTGCATTGCTCCGGGTATCCGTTCTTTTGCTATGCACCTCATATAGATCCCATCAAGCGATCGCTTATATTATAGAGGGCATCCTTCCACATGATGAACTTGGTCGCGCGCCTTCGTACTTAGGCCCATTTAGCTCGGTCTTCAGGTAGCCTTCCGTGCTGGAGGTAGTTTAGAAGGGTTCTCGCCAATCTTCTTTGCCCTCTTCAGTTCAGCAGTTATCATGTTAACTGGCTCCGCCTGGGTGATTTCGCGGAGGGCTTGCAAGACTCTTCGTTCCCTGACCGTGATAGTCACAGTCTTTTCAGACGGGAGAATCAAAGAAGCTGCCAACCATTCCACGTCCGGTCCCCCTATACCTGATTGTCCCTTCGGGGAGCTCATCGGACATATATATCGGATTATCCGGAAATCGGGTATTCATTCTTATAGCTGCTCACACTGATAATTATCCCTTACTCTGGAGGGGAAGAGAGAAAAGTTCGCTTCCCGGACTAGGACTAGTCTGATGTTAGCAGCTCTTCTGTGTTATCTAAACCAATATTTATTCAGTAAGCCTCTCCCATCTCATCTGCGATATCATATAAAACAGAGGTAGCCTCTTCAACTGAATAACACTCCTATATGTGACCTTCGGGTAAGAAGTCCTGTTCTCTCTCGTCAGCTCCCATCGGATCATCGGAGTTGTTCGGTTACATCCTTCATTCAATAACCAGTGTTTGAAGGTTGATTCGCAACAAGAGCAACCAGTTCAATAAGATAAGATGTCAGTTATCGGAGCTAAAGGAAGACTCACATAGATTCAGTTTCTTTTCAAGCTCGTAAGACTGATACTGTTTGCTGTGGTTTCCCCAACTAGTTCAACCACGTCCTGACTCAGCTGACTATCTATTTCATTTTGAGGTTGGTTAGCTCACCGTAACCTTGCTAACTCAAGCAGCTTCTCTGGCCGCTCCTTCTTCTACTACTTCTGGTTCCATTGAAGAGGCTATAGTTGTTTCATGAGGGTATGGGTAATACTTCAACGGAAACCCTACCCATTGAAAATCTAATTAAGCAGCTAGAGACTGACTCTGACTGGCTTTCTCTCTTGCTTCTGAACGAACCTCGTAAACTACTATGTCTTTCCTCCATCCCTTCTTCTATCCTATCCTCTTCCTTAATCCAAAGGAATGGTTGGAAGCTAACCCCTCATCAGGTCACATATCGGTGTTAGAGTAAGAACTGCGGATGAGACTTAGTTGGTCTATATTACCCCAGTGGCTCGCCCTGCCCTTCCGATAGCACCTAAGTGAAGTCTGGTAGCTCAGTTGCTCCTAAGTCCGGTAGTAGGGTAGGGGTGGAAGAACCTTTACTTAAGGGATTTCCGCAGCTTGATCTTCCTTTCCTGAAGCGATAGATGGTTACATTTCAGAAGCTACCTATCTATGTTATAGGGAACCACAAAGGTTGACAGGTAACTCTAACCCAATCATTAATTAGGTGTAATGCTTTTCTTCCTTGCGTGGAAAACGGGGCAGGGATTCTATACAATGAGACCGTAGACCATTGGATATCGATGGAGGAAATAACGATGCGGATGTGGGACTCTTTCAAGTAAAGTACAATATCGACTTTCATTCCACTTTATCAAACTAGAGTAAGGTAGCGAAGTCAAATATGCATTAGAGAGTCGAATATGCAAGAAAGCCAATAGGCGCTCGTGATCTTCCTTGATTTCAGGAATGAGTAGATAC
>VIGT01000064.1:7500-12753 GCA_026686915.1 Exbucklandia tonkinensis | reverse complement strand
GAAGGAAGGGCGCTAACGCGCCCCTGCAATCTTTCTAAAGCAACAAGCGAGAAACTTGACTTTGAGAAAGAAGGGCCTTCTATTAGAATATTAGTAAAGGCGCGTTAGCCTATCTATAGGTTGGGGCCTTTTCTTGCTCGTTAGCGCCCCCCTACCCCTATTATATTAGTTTAGTCATAAAGGAACTCAAGTTTCGCCTTTTGAAAACCTTACTAATATAAAGGGGATGCGCTCAAGCATGCGAAGAAAGCTCTTCGAGCTTCCCTTATATTATAGAAAGGTTTGTAGAAAGGGGCTTCTTCAAATATCCCATAAAGTAGGGGCTTCAAAGCTTGTAGTTTAGGGGTGCGCAGGTTTGGAACCCTACCCTATACAAGGGGCTAGCGCGCAATGGCTTTCTCTGATAGGGGCTCGCTTCTTCAAGCGGAGCTTGCTGCTTTTCATTTTGATAGGAGTATTGCTGCTCGTCAAAGCCGTAGCTTGCTGCTCGCTCGCTGTCTACTAAACGAGCCTTCACTGCCCGCCCGGCCCCTATCTTTAATCTTAAGTAAAGTGAAGTCAAATCAATGAAGTGAACAGCCCAACCTCTTTGTTTGAAGCTTTGCCAGGAAGCTTCTACTTGTTGAAGCTTTGCTTCCCCTAATTCCAAAACACAACAATAGACTTGCGTATAGGAAAAAGCTTCTCTTTGATAGCGGTCATAGGGGGGTTCAGAAAGGATCTGATCGTAGATAGAGACTGAAACCTGTGCGGGGGTAGGGGCGGATGTAGCCAAGTGGATCAAGGCAGTGGATTGTGAATCCACCACGCGCGGGTTCAATCCCCGTCGTTCGCCCATCAATAAATGGACCATTTGTTACGGAGACACAAGACAAACCTAGAAAGCATTTTTTCTGCAAGTCATCTCGAGGCTTTCAAACGCATCCAAGCAATTGGTATCCGATTGAAACATAGAAACCATAGATTCGCGTCGCCTACTTGCTGAAAGCACAAATGGAATGGCTGATCATTCATTGTATGAAGTTTTTAAGACCTCACTAATCAGCCCTACACTTTTGAGTTCATAATGAATGAAATGAACCCCCGGATGAAGAGAAAATCTCCCCTCCCTTTTACTAAACCATGGGGAGCCCCGAGTGGTTTACCGGACAAATGGAGTTGTCGTGACGTTTCTTAGTGGAAGATCGGAAATTCTCTTCATCACGAGACTGATCGGATCTGCCGTAGACACCCGAGAGACCTCCACAAGGCAGGCTAAAAGAGTAAGAGGACAACAAGCAAAGAGTTATGCTTTCATTTCTTTGTTGAGATTGAAATCAAGTTATTTAAAAAGGGGGTAGGTATAATGCACGCAGGCCAAGTCAAGAAAAGGACTTCCTTACTTTTCTTTCATAGTAGTCTTAATGACTAGTAGTTTGAAGCCTTAAGAAACCGGTTTTTTTCGGCACTCGGTTCCTTCGTCTTAAGTCAAGTTCAGTTTACTTTTTCGATTCGGAACTCTTAGTCGAGCTGATGGCGAGATCGATTTTTTGTTCGAGGTTCAAGAGGAAAGAGAGGAACCACCGCCCAATGGTGCTTTTACGAAAGAGCTTAACTAATAGGGCACCGGTGGCTAATACCTTCTCGACACTATCGAACCTGAAATCCACTCTCAATCGCTCTTTTTAGTGGGGAGGAATAGTTTTCGTATCCTAAACTTAAGGAAGGTTTGGAACCCTATCTGCCTTGTTGTGATAGGGGGGCAGTGCCAGTTCTTTGTTTTCAAGTCAAGCTCCGTATCTCTATCTCTTTTTAGGTTGGCATAACTCAGAAAGAGAGTGCCAAGAAACAACACATACCCATCACTTTTGGAAGGTTCGGGATCGTCAGGGAGCCCCTATAGACGTAAAGACTTGACTTCACTGAACCGGCACTACTATTTGTCGGCTCCTACCACTCGTCCCTCGTCTGCTCGTCGAGTGCGTCCCTGGACCCTTGCTCGTCTCTAGTAGCCCATCGAGTTTCTTCGCCCCTCTCCCGCTTATTGATTAGGGCGAGTCACTCAAGTCCCTTGTCACTCGTCCCTCTTTTACGAAAATCCCGGGGTTTATGCGTTTTTCGGTTCTCAAATTCCAAAGTCACTAATAGCCGAGCTCGACAACGAAACGGGGTTTCAGCGTCGTCTCCTACAACTTGTTTTCGTCCTTCGCTCGCCCTACTTCTAAAGATAGATAGAAAAGGAGACGAAGTAACTTAGTTCCGTTAGGAATTCAGGAGACGAAACGCAAAGTCAAGTTCCCTAACCCTAGCGAAGCGGTATCCGGGGCTCCGTAGATACCTACCGGCGAATCCGTGCTTCCTTCAAATAAAGGAAGGAGGGTTCCGGGTCGAAACTAGCCAGGCGGGTGAGTTGTTTACGGAACTGTACTGATTACGTGACTCGACTTTGAAGAGGACGAGCTCCCGGGAGCCTTCAAAGTCGTATTGAAGCGGGGACAGGTGCAGTCTTCAGTAGCCAAAGACCAATTCCTTGTTTATACCCAACCCTAAAGTGTTTATTACTTGACTGCCGGCTAGCTCTAAAGTCTAAAGAACTCCACTTCTCTCTCTAGCGTCTTCCGGCGGAAAGAAAGCCGTTCCTTAGAGTTCGTTCCGTCGGTATTAGATTAGATGTTTGTAGAACCTCCTGAACGTTCAGGAGGTTCCTCCCACGTAGTTCAGTAGAGCTCCGTGACCCTTAACCAATAGAAAGAAGCTGTCGGTAACCGTCCGTGAGTTACCGGGATTCAAATTCAAAGGACCGCTCCGGGAGCCTCCGCTCGTCAGCCTAAAAAAGATCCTCGATATTGGGATAAGTGGTAGGAAGATGAGCTCCGGGAGCCTTCACTCGTCAACCTAAAAACAGAGGAGTTCCCTCACTACGAAAGATATGGAGCGGATGGCGTACTGATAGATCTCCTATTCGTTCTGGATCCAGCTGAAAAAGCCCTTTGCTTTATATTAGTAAGGTTTGAAAAAGAAAGGTATCGATAAAGGCGAAACTTGAGTTTGATTGCATAGGAATTCCTTTTACAGAAAAACTATAAGAATTGCCCTCTTTATCTCTTATATCTGTTTTTAAAAAAAAAGCAGAAATAAGATTGCAAATGCTTGGATTCCCCTCTCCTATATGCAATTCCACCATGGAATTTAATAAGGCATGATCTATGTTATCAAAGCACCCTACTATATCTGCTTTAATAAGTCGATCAATCTTTCCCCATCCTTCGACATGAGCGAAGAAGGTTAGTGCCCCTCTCTCTTTGCGAAAGCCATGAGAAAAAGGTAAAAAATAGATTCTCAAATATGGCATTCAAAAGCAAGGGGAGAGCATCCATGACAATAATATCTGCCTTATATGGTTGTGTGATTTGGCGCATCTTTCCTGGCTTGTTTGGCTTAGGAATAAAAGATCGATCTTTTTCATACTCATTGTGCCTTTCCTTATCTTTGTATCTACTTTTTTATTCAAAATGGGTATTCCCCATATGTCTTTCTTATTTTATTCTCAAGCGGGTGAGTTAGGTAAGGTGCGCTGAATGAGCGTTGACTTCTTCTTTCTTACTTGAAGAAAGAGAGTCCAATTTTGAGTATTAATTACTATATTTATGATTATTTCAGTAAACTGATTGGGTCTATTTGGCTTTGACTCCGTGACTTTTTTATTCCTAAAAAGCCAATGTTCTCTTTCGTATAAATTCTATTGATTGTGTTTTGAGTTTTCACTGCGCCACTTTATCGTTTATAAAAATATAAAAAGCGAAACCCTCCGCCGCCTATACGGAGAAGATCTTTCCTCTTCTCTGAAATGGTGAGGCCAAAATTAACAGGCTAAAAAGAAGGAAAGAAGCCTGTTGAAAGTAGGGATAAGGATTTGCCCCCCTGGTCGAAATAAGGAAAGTGGCTCAGCTGAGTGGCAAGCATTTGTTGGAAGAAGAGGGCTGGGTTCCCACAGCAACCCAAACAATCGCTGATTTGATATCCACTTCATGTTATGCTTAACACTGATGAGTCGAACAGTGATCAACCAACTTACATGCCTTCCTAACCAAAGCGGACTCGAGGGCTCTCGGTATTGACGTGAATGAACCCACTCCTCGAGACCAGGCATGCAGCTTGCTGGCTGCACTACGCCCTTTCCACATTCGTAGCTGTAGTGTAGGTGGGATTCAATCCCCGGCTGCCGAGCCCCCTTCCTCGGTATGCACCTAGAATCAGACGGCCCCTCCTTGGGGTCAAACACTTCATTCTTCTTTTTCTTAATTGTAGTTTTAACGTGTAGTTGTTTGGTTTGTTGATATTTTTTGAAACTCTTTTTCTTTCACTCTGTAGCGCTTCGCCTTTCATCTATTTTGTTGCTCTGCCTCTTTTCTTATCTATTTATTTATTTGTGGCCATTCTCTTATCTTTTCGCTTTCTCTCGTACCCTTTCATGCAAATAGATTAGATCTTAGCCTCTCATTTTTTTCCTTTGGGAGGTACTTTGCTTTTTCTCTTTCTCAATCTGAGCATGAAAATTTTCTCGTACACTTAAATGGAAATTCTATATTTTCTCATTTTTCAAGTTATTTTGAGTTAGAAATGGTATTTTTCTATTCGAATTTTTGAGTCGTTTTAGTTTTCTTTTCTGTTGTTGGTGGTACCTTCCGAATGTTTCCATTCTCCAGGGTAACTTCCGAATCTATCGATTCTCCAGTTCTGATTCTTTCCTGACCGGGGGAGGGTTACACTTCCTAACGGAATGTTACACCCCTCCCCTCCCCAAATCATCGTATTCTGAAACAAAAAGGGCTGAAAAAGAGGTTCGGGGCCATACCTAGTGTAGAGAGGGAGGGGTAAACTCTCTTTATGAATCATGGCCCAAATTGTGTTGTTTGATAGTGTAGTTCGGGGAAGTCTTTCCTCTTTCGTTTTTTGGTTTTTCTATCACATTAAAAAAATTTGCTATCAATCTTTCAAGTCTCGAAGACCGCCGGAGAGTCTAGACGACCCTCCGTCCTCGAAGGATGGTCTTTAGTCCAGCATATAGTACCTCACAAAGATCAATTGAGTACTTATTGACGTATGTCGCTTATTCACGTATCGGTCAAACGGAAACAGGAGGGTCTTGACCGCCGTCCGGGGCTTGAGTGCAAAAGAACAGCTCCAGACGAGAGTGCAACGTGGATCAGCTACGATAGGACCTCTTGGATCAAATGAAACAGCCCCATAGCCCCATTGGAGTAAGGGGAGTGA
>VIGT01000054.1:5000-10478 GCA_026686915.1 Exbucklandia tonkinensis | reverse complement strand
AAAAAAAAAATGGAAATAGTGAATCAAGATCTAGATGGATCCCTATCTTTATCTCTATCCACGGAGATACCTATCTATATGGAGAGAGATCTATCTATGAATCGATCTAGACTATCCTCTATCCGGATAGATATGTCCCTATGAGCGACTACGCCGATCTTTATATGTTTTGGCCACGTCCGTTTCCGCTCCGAAGAGGAAGGTTTGGATCTTTCAATCTTATGTCGTGAGGGATGTGACCTATGTTAGGTCCATAAGATACCACAGCTTTTGGTGTTCTATGATTCACCTCCGAATAATGAGTAGGTAGTTCGATCCTTTTGATTCTTCTCTTCATAGTAAACTGATGGGGGGATGCGGAGCAATAGGTCGAATTACTATATAAAGAAGAGTTGTAAACTATAGGACTTCTTGTTCGAGTAGGAAGATTTCGGTTTTTCTCGTTCCTTCTCTTCGATAAGAATAGGGATTTGAAATGATACAAATTCCTCTTTATTCTGTTGTGCTCAGCGAAGGAACTGCCTAAGCATACTTTTTCGGATCCAAACTTCTTTGTTCTTTCTAAGTCTTCTTCTTGCATAGAAGAACGCAACTGTTGCAAAAACCGGGATTTTAGTAGTAGGCGGCACCCCCTCTTAGTTTTGAGTAGGCGGAACCATTCTGTTTTGGTTCTTCTCCACATTCTTACCGGGTGATCCAGGAATTTGCCTATGATTTTTTCAACTGATATTTCGATATAGAAAGATCTCCTTATTTCTTCACCGCGGGTTCTCGCGTCATTTTCTTGAAAAGATATTAGATCACCGTGGGACACTTTTAAATGAGTAATGCTTACCATTCCATTATTCACACAAACCCTTCGATGACTTATCGGCTGCCTTGCTTGAGGAATAGTTTCACGAAAATGGAGACGAACCGGAATAACGTCCGATCTTGTTTCTGGATTGAGTGGAAAAGGGATATATGAAGTTCGTTCTGTTCCTCTGTGCATCTCTGTGATGGGTAAATCCCCATGAAAAAGGGGCAACTTTCGTGTAGTTTGTAATTGGATGTAACTGTTAAGATTTTTTCTCGGATAAATCTTTCTCTTAATAGATCTCTTCTTGTTCCTCAATCTTCGGAGAATGCGGCGTTGTATTATTGTAAGTTCTCTGTTCCGAACATTTCCTGGAAGTAGACGACAAGTTTTAAATCTTAATGCAGGCAAGGCATATCTCGTTGAATCAGTCTTTTTCGCCACATCGCGTATAATGGGAATCGAACCCCCTCTGCTGCTGGCGGGCGGATGGAGAATGTCCTACTTCGATCCAGCAACTTGTTAGGAGTAGGTTTTGGCTTGCCCCTTTCTTATTATTAGTAAGATAGGTTTGGAACACCGTTTTCCCCTTACTATACAAGGGGGTGTAATGAATAGAGATCTCCCGCCAGCAGTCTTCTCTTCCTATCACTTCACTTCGTTCGAGAGATCTGATCTCATCGGACCTCACCGGGCCGGGCGAAGGGGAAGGAAGGGATGGGTGGTCCGGGAACAGCAACGGGAGAGGGCTCGTAGCCCCCTCTCCCTCTTCCCCACGCCTATTTGTTCCCCGGGCCCCGGAGAGATGCGGAACTCTTTTTTTTTTTTAAGAAAAAGATGAATAGATAGGGCCATGATACATTCCGGAATATTGTAAAGGTAAATAGACTCTTTTCGTCCCCTTTTCGATGCCTGCCTGAGAACCTATGTGAATGTTTTGGAATGGGGATGTTCGCCTTTTGTAACAAGTAGACCCACGATACGGACTAATAGATGTTCCTACTCTTACCCGTAAGTAAGATCTATTCATAGTTGGTCAGTCCCCCACGGCACGGCTTCTCGCTTTTCATGAATGTGTCTCCCCCTCTGCTTATGTGAGTTTGACCCGCCTTTGACTCTGCTTGCTTCTGACTCCCTATGAGCCGTTTTACGACCTTACTTTTTCGGAGGGTCGGCGGGACATGGGAGCCTCAGCTCATGCATCGGTTTACCGAAATCACCTCCGCTATCCCACTTCCTTCTATTCAAAAGGCGAGCAGCCCTTAAACAAAAAGGCCCTAAGAGGGCTCTTCTTTATATATTACATAAGCCCTAAAGTAGGTAGCCCCGAAAGCCGAACTCAGCAACTTGTTAGGAGTAGGTTTTGGCTTGCCCCTTTCTATGTTATTAGTAAAGCGCTAACGCGCCCCTGTAATCAAACTAAAGCGCTAACGCCCTATCTATAGTAAGGGGCCTTTTCAATAAGGCTCGCGTAGGGGCGCTCACGTTTTTTGGCTCCCTTCGCTCCACTAGCCTTGATTGGCGGATGGAAGTACCAAGGTGCGTCTGGTGGTATCGTATATAAGATCACGGTTGGATTTAGGAGTGATCTTTCCCTCTTCTTAAAGCCGGTGGTGATCTCACTTTCGAAAGAGAGTCTCGACGTGGCGGTGTACACGTAGCTCCATAGCGAAACTAGTCACTGGCTACAGGTTTCTTTCCTACCGGACCGGGGGCGGCCGAGAATGTTATGTCAAAAGGACCAACGACGATCTTGGAGGAGAAGGAGGAGGAGTAGAAGCTAGCTTTCATTGAAGTAGGGGCGGAATCGAATTTGAAGATAGACAATGAGACAAAGCCAAGAGGGGAGAGCACTTAGACAATTCACTTTGAGTACAGGGAAGTCTGCTGGTAGGAATTCCTCAGGGCGTATTACGGTTTTTCACCGAGGGGGTGGATCGAAGCGATTGCAGCGAAGAATTGATCTGAAACGAAGCACTTCGTCTATGGGCATTGTAGAAAGGATAGAATATGACCCTAATCGTTCTTCTCGGATCGCTCCAGTACGATGGATCGAGGGGGTGCAGCTACGCCGCCAGAGGAAATGCAACACGATAGAGGAGTTCGCTCCGCCGCGTAAGATCCTCGAACCTACCACGACCACCATCCGCGGCCCATTTTCGTTCTCTTCCCTGTCCGGGAAGGTGGATCAAAGAAAGGTAGCTTGCTTCTCTCCTGGACTGATGGCGGCTTATGTAGTGGTCGGCCTTCCTACCAGAATGCCTCCTTGGTCGAAGAGCCCCTTTACTAGTAAGGGCGCAGGAAGCAAAAAAACTTGCGCGAAGGACGTTTTCTTCTCTGCCCTCTCCTCTCCAAAGGCCAAGGGAGAGACTGCATCCCTTTCCTTCGGTAGCTCTTTTGGTTTCCCAAAGATAGCGGTAGCTGGGGCAAAGCCCGCTTTCTTCGCTCCGCGAATGAGAGAGAAACTCAGAGGAAAAAACACGTTCTCTCTTTGCGAGATCCGAAAGTGGAGAACGCATAGCATTCTCTGGGCACATAGGATCAAACGTAAAGCAGCGCTTTCTTGGCAGAGTTTTAGGCGGCAAGAGACTTTAGGGCTTGTTGGAGCTGCTGAGCATAACGAATTGAAGCCGAAGACGGATCAAGGTAGCTTGCCTGCCAAGCCGATAGGCGAAGGGCCGAAGGATGGAGCGTGCAAAGTCGATCGTGCACCTGTCGTGTGACCCGTTGGTCCTAAGCAATGTCTTGCGCGAAGCGACCCACCTAGAAACAGCTCTCCTTTATGTTAGGGGGGCACTCAAATGGAACTTCGATCGGATGCGGGTATCCAATCCCGCCGCTGAGATGTCCAGCGGATTCCTGGGCCTTGACGAATGGCCGGCCACCTTTTACGTTAGAGGAGCAAAAGGCCCGGGGCATAGCAGGATGAACCAATGTGAATGAGTGTAAGCTTCGTTGCCCGAACACGATTGGTGCTGACCACACTAGGTGCTACCGTGGTAGCAAGAGAGGCCAGGCGGTGACAATTGAGAGGTTGTCACTGAGCATTCCTAGTCACACGGGAAGAGAGGTCAAATGGCAAGGCAAGGCCATACGCCCGTTTGGCTCCTCGCGGAGTATAGCTCACATCCAAACATCTGATTGGGGAACGGGGCAACGCCCATGAAGCTCCGGCGGAAAGGGAAGGCCTGCCAGGCCGTATGCCCATGGGTGCAGGATTCTTCGAAAAAGCGCGGGCTGACTCGGAGACCTGGGACCTTGGCTTAGCAACGAATGAAGAAAAGCTCTTCGAGCTTTCTCCGCCAGCGGCTTATGTAGTGGTCGGCCCTATAAAGCTCGCTAAGCTTCGCTTCCCGCCCCCCTTCCCTTATTAAGTGGAAAGTCTTCACTTAGTAGTCGGCATTCTATAAGCGACTTGTCGAGTCTACGAAGCTTTGCTTCTTGTAGTCGGCCCGTAATGCCTCCCTTCATTTGCTTGCCTCCTTCCAGCTCAGAATGCCTAATGCCTATTATCTAGTGCTAGAAGCTAACCGCCAGAAGCTCACCCTTCGGGTGTCGCTTCCAGCGCAGGAGGCCAAGCATTCTGCCAGACGTCCCGGCCTGGGAGCCCCGTTCGCCTTGACTTTAGTATTGAGTAGTACTTAAGTAGCTAAGTTTCCAAAGGTGAACAGCCCCCTGTCCTTTATAGTCGTAAAGGGCTTCTCAGAAAAGTAAGGAAGGAGGCATTCGAAAGGCCGACCACTATATCATAGGCATTCTGGGGAATGCCGACTACAAGACTACGACTACAGAGGCATTCTGGTGGGAAGGCCGACGACTACACGGACTCTATACCAAGTCATGAGCGATAGCGAAGCCAAGCCGCCGCCTATAGGCGAAGGGACGAAAGCCCGACGAAGGCCTATGCTACAGTAATAAAGAAGAAAATAAGTACGTTAAGGTTACGAAGTCACTTAGCCGTCTACAAAGGGAAAGGCGTCGGTACGGAGTCACGTCAGCTGTGGATATAGACTAGGCTATAAGGAACGGAGTCTTAAACTATGGACCGAGACTACACTAAGGAACAAGGAAGCTTGACTGAGCAAAGAAGTCAAGGAACGAAGCTGCTTCTCTAATAGCCCCGTTGAATAGGAGGGCGAAGGAAGCTTGACTCTTTTTTGTCTTATAAATGCATTTATTTCAAATTTCTATTTAGAGAGAGGGGGCTTCAAGTTCTTAGGAAGAGCCGTACGAGGCAGCTCACGTACGGTTCGGGAGCCGAGCCCCAGCACAGGGGCTTAGGTCAACACTTATATAATAGCCAGTCATCAATTGGAAGCGGGCAAGATGGTGATGAATTGCGATTGGTCCAAACCTTCGACCAGCGACTTATTGCGACCTGCCCAGAATGCCCATACATACTAAGACCTTGTTCACACAGCGAAGAAAGGCCGAGTGGAAGGGGGCAGTCAGCTGGCTGCTTCTTGGCCACGCCCCCCTGCTTATAGATACGAGAGACTTTATATAAATTCTCAAATAGGAAATTGCATACCATTAGCCGATATACGTATAGGAACATGGGTACATGATATTGAATGTCATCCAGGTCAAGGCGCAAAGCTGGCTCGAGCCGCAGGAACTTTTGCTAAAATAATGAAGGAACCAGCACCCCCTACACTCTCTCTTAGGCTTGTGCGGCTACC
>VIGT01000045.1:0-10767 GCA_026686915.1 Exbucklandia tonkinensis | reverse complement strand
TCTTCCTTTCTATTTCGAACTGATGTGGTTATCCCTATCGATATCTAGAACTAAAAGTTGTGGGGCAAAAGAATGCAACATTCTATTGACTTGATATAATATATTTATATATTATTAGTAGTACATCCTCAAAAGAGGAAAAGCCTAAGATTCCCTAACCTTAATAATCAAAGAAGGGCTAAAGTAATACCCTTAAGATAAATTGAATTTCTATTGTTATTTTTTTAGTTAATTATACTGAAGAATCAAACAATCACTTCTACATGTTACCCTTCAAACTGGAGAATGGATATCGATCATTTCCTGTTTGCGAGTGAGAAGAAAAAGGATTGCCTTCCCCAATCCCTTCGTGAAGAGATCGGCAATTGATCTCCACTTCTAATGGTTGGTGTTCTGAGATGATTCCGGCAATCACCTTTTCCCCGAGAAAATGCCCTAAGTGAGTAAGGCGACTTCTACATGCTTTGTTCTCTCGTAGAAGACCTACTTGGAGGCTATGTGGATAGCATTCTGATTCTCACAGAACATGTCCATGGGGTTCTGTGACCGAAATCCCAATTTCAGTCAGAAGAGATCCAACTCATACAAGTTCACTAGTTGTTGATGCCATTGCACAATACTCGGCTTCAGCATTGGATCTAGACCTTATTATTGCAAAAGAAAGGGCCTGCTTTTTTCTTTTCAAGGGACAAAATTATCCTATGGTGGATTTTCTATCAGAGGGAAAGCCTGCATTAATACCTTCCTTCAGCTTGAAGATATAGGGGCGGAGTCTCAACTACCACACTACTACTATACCACTAGCACTCCACGAGTGGATTAGTTGAGTGACTAGACTGAGATTCTCTTTGATATCAATCACTTTTCTAAAGAAAGTAGTCAAAATCATAAGAGAAGCAAGGTCCACAGAAGAAGGTTGGGAAGTAGTACGCCCGGTTCACCAGGTTCTACCACTGCGGGGCCCAATCATACTCAAAAGAAGAGTTTGATCCTGGCTCAGAAGGAACGCTAGCTATATGCTTAACACATGCAAGTCGGCACGCCAGGTAGAGCTATCGCGCGCGGGCGAAGGAGACGTTTTTATGGTACTGGTAGTACTGGACAAGCAAGCTCTTAGGGAATAATCTCTTTCTTATTTGATAACAACAATCATTCCATGGAACTCAAAGATCTCATTGTGGGATATTTTTTGGTACTTTGTACGACTATCGTTCTACCTACGAGTCTCTGGATTCTTTGCAGCTGTCGTATTTTTTCGCGCCTCCGCGGATTGACCCCCGACACTTACCAAGAAAAGGTCCGGGAAAATCTCGAGGACATTATCATTGAACGTCTCTGTCAACAACTTAGCGATCTTTTTCCCCAATATGGGCTTACTCCATCTGGAAACGCCCCCTTTTCTACGGTCATTCGGAACATACTTAACGGGGTGGGGGCGCCTGATCGCCTAGCTTACTTGGCCGATATGTACAACAATTTGGTAGAAAACGGAATCCAGAGCCCGTTTTTCCACCAAATTGTTCAGGCTTTTCTTGCAATAATGGGGGGTGGGGGCTAATCCGTTAGCGGGCCCGCTTGGCCTCTTTCCTAAAGGCGTGAGAATGGCGTAGAGAAAAGGAACGAGGGGAAGAATCGACGAGGAAAGAGAAAATCGTGAATGAAAAGAAAAAGCGTGACTTGTCTAATTGCTACGATGTTCGGTTTGAATAAAATAGTCTTTAGGTTGAAGTTGTTTCTCTGGATCTTGAAGTCTTTGGGAGCCGCCTTTGCCGGGTGCGAGATTGACCCCGTTCCAAGAAATTGGATTGAACGAATCCATTGGTACAAAAGAAGAGTGATTGCTTTCATTCGACTCTATCAATGCCTAATGTACCAGTTTTCCGAAAGGGATAGGGAT
The DNA here is from genome assembly GCA_026686915.1 of Exbucklandia tonkinensis. Lineage (NCBI taxonomy): Eukaryota > Viridiplantae > Streptophyta > Magnoliopsida > Saxifragales > Hamamelidaceae > Exbucklandia > Exbucklandia tonkinensis. The sequence continues at coordinate 8,870 of VIGT01000045.1, read as the reverse complement.
CGAACGAAAGGGAAAAAAAGGTAGGCTCCCAAATCGATATGAATGGAAGATGCCTATGGAACTCGTTTTTATCGGTCAGTCGAGGGAACAACCACAACGTTACGCCCCAAAATAGAACTATACGGAGCCCTTTCGAATGACCTATAATGGAGTCTACTACACTAGCCAAGAAAGAGTTCCGTAGACTCCATTCGCCCGTGGAGGTGAGTGGAGGAAGAAACCAAAGAGCCCCACCCCTCCTACACCCTCTCCGGAAAGTTCAGAGGACGACGAAGTCTTTCGGGATGTTGAGGTGAAGATCTTAGCTTCAGTCCCCATACCAACTAGGCATGTGGTCATACCAACTTTCTCTCTTTTGCAGGAGTATTCTTTGGCTGCTGATGACTTAAGAGAGGTCTTCGAGCCTTCGGCCGAGAAGGCCAAAAATCCAGTGGATAAAGCGAAGGGTAGTCGTAGATTAGGATCTGAAAGAGAGCAGAGGGGGCTAAGAAGAAGAATCTGAATGGGAAGAGGTAGCGAAGGGCTTCCCAGATAGAAGCCCGAGCGAGAGAAGTTGCTTAGAAGCCTGAGCGGGAGAGGAAGGAAGGCAAAGAAAAGGAGAAGAGAGTGAAGACTGAATCTTGAACTTCTTTCGGTCTTTGCTTTGTCAGTAGCGATGGGATCGGAGGAAAGGCGCCTTAGGCCCAAAAAAGCTTTCTTTTTCCTCAGGGGAGACCAGGAGCCATTGATTGAATCCTTCGAGCTAGTCGGCGAAGGGACCAATGGAATGGGTATGATAGAATAGATAGGAATGCCAGAGCTTCAATGAAATTCTTGTTTTCCGGTTCTCCATTTATGAATAGAAAAGGTCTTGAAGCCAAAAATCCTGTTTTTTGGAAAGGAGTAAAGTAAGGCTTTCTTCAACATCTGTACTTGATCTAACCCTTTCTTTTGCTTGACTTTAGTTTTCAATAAGGCGCCCTACCCTATCGCTTTATGATAGACCACCTTACTCAAACTCAAATAGGGGGCATCTCGGGCATTGAGAGCAAGGAGACTGGAAAGGGCTGAGGTAAGGGATCGTGAGCCATAAGCAGCAAGCACAGTATTCAAGTAAAGGCCTTACTAATATAAAGGAGGAGTAGGCTGAATGAATTACCTTTTCTTTAGGGCTGGTTCCACAGTAAGCTTATCAGCTCAATGGAACTAATAAAAGAAATTAGAATAGAAAGAGAACTTCGTGTGACTTGATCCCTTCAAAGGGTACGGAGGCAGCTTGGGGCAGCCGAGTTCAGTCAAAAGGAGGGGGGCCTTACTCATAAAAGTGTTAGAGAGTAGACCCCTCTTTCTCAGTTTGAGCTGCTAGACTTCTTCTCCTATGGTATGGGAATTCCAGTCGTATCTCATCCCTATGATCTAGTCTACCACTGCTTTGTAGGTCAGAAGCTTGAGCCGACGAGCTATCAGCTGACCAAACAGACCTGCTAACGGATGCTGCTGACGGTACGGAATGAAAGCCCTAGCCCACCGAGACAGAAACAAGTGGTACGGACGGAACGGATGCCACTAGACCGAGCAGGCAAGCGAGCTAACGGGCTGGAGAAGGGGAGTGGAGTTACCGAACCCGCTAAGCTAAGGTAGTTACCTGCCCGACATTACGGCTCAAGCAAGTGAGCCAAGCGCTGACCTTACCCGGAAGACGAAGCTAATATCGATTCACAAAGAAACAAACGTAGGCCCCTAAAACAAAGAGGGGGCCCAAGGCAAAGACAGAACGGAAGGAGCTGGGAATGACTATCAGACAGAAGGGAGCTCAACCGGTAGATCCGAGGGCGCTCATCCCTGGCCAGCTAGCCGATTGAAGTCCGTCCATCTAGGTAGCAGGATTGGGCATATCTTGGATCAGCTAATTAGGGCCTGGCGTTCGCATCCGGTGCACTACGATGGGAGTCACCACTGAATCTTTATTTTCATATGCCATCGGTATCAGGATAAATTGCCTTGAAGCTCGTTGGATCAGACTTGAATCAAGATTTGGAGATTCTATCTGCCGTGGCCTTCCATTTCGTAAAGTAGGCTTGGGCTTCTTGGGCCCTATCTGGCTGGTCGGAGGAATACAGATCGAATTCAGTAAAGGGCAGCCCTTAACCGGAACACCAAGCCACCTAATAGCGATTCCGAAAGAAAACAACTAGGCCGACTGCAGCTCAGCAGACCTGCAAGCAAGATATGGAAGCGGAACCCTTATTTCAGAATCGCTTAAAGTGGGACTTGCTGGCTGTAGCTATCAGTAGGAGTGGTCGTAGTCCAGTAGCTGACAGTAGTAGCTTCTCGTAGTGACCTGTATCAGCTCGAAGGCTTGTTCTTGCTGCTTCTAGCCTAGGTGAGCTAGTGGACGGAACGGAAGGTCTCAACGAGCCTCCACTTTCACTGGTTCGGAACTATACTAGAAAACTGATAGATATAGGTCCAGGCCAGGTGAGCCCACCCATACAGTATGATTCCTCCTTTCATTGCCTAATTCCCTATCCTATATAGGCTGGAAGACCGCCCTCGCACTGAGCTATGGTTGGGCAGGTAGGGGTGCGTGCTGCTGCTGCCTTCGAGAGAGTGATTGCTTATTCGTAGTGAACTTTCCTTCCCTGTCTGCATATGCTTTCTGTAGCTTGCAAATAGCTTATCGTTCAAGTCCCACTCTAGCTGAAAGGAGTACTGTTCCCACTCTAGCTGAAAGCTGAACTCAAGACTCGCCTACCACCGGAGGGACCACCAACCACGATGCCTCTTCTGCAAGCCCTCTCTTTCCTCCATACTTGTTGAGACTAAAAGCAGCTTCCTTCATGACTGAGTTCGAGGCGGGCCTGTCATGTAATGTGTATGAATGGGTTTGCCCATCGTAGTGCCCCTGCTGCGAGAAATGGGCCTTTGTTTCAAGATCTGATATCGCCTTTGAGCTCTCCCCTGACCGCAATTACTGATCTTCAGTAAGGACCCGAACTCTATGCCATCCCGAACTTCAGTTGAATGCTGTTCCGTCACCTAGCTTAGCTCACTAAGGCCCTGTCTCTCCATATGCTGGCTGCTTGTCCAACTCGCCGCTTCCTATCCTTATCAGTACCTTCCCGTTCCTCTCCTTCCGTAGACGACTACTTGCCCACTCTCCTTCTTCCCCCCTGGCTAGCTGCTATCATTGGTCATTGAGAGATCAGGAGGGCAGGTAACTACCCGAACAGTGGGCTGACCTTGCCTTAATTCCATATGGTCTTTCATGGCTGGCAGTTCACTCAACAAGACCTGTCCTACCCTCTGCCATAGCTTCCCTTTCAAGCTAGCCCTGCAGTTCTCCACCCCCATTGATCCGTTGATCGGCCCCTGGGCCTATGTTTGCTCCTCTGTACTAGCCCACTCCGGCTTCAAGCACAGGAAGCTACGATTCAGCAACTACGACTGGAAGGGAATATCATTAGCAGACGGTAAGACGAGATTGGTTGAGTCTGCCCTTCGCTTAGGATGCCGCGCATCAGATTGCGGTTACCGCGCTACCGATGTCACATCCTAAAGCTAGTTATCCTAAATCGGTTACAGAATCGGGTGTAGTAAAGAAGAAGCTGGTGATTCTGAGAATGGGTCAGGAAGTAACCCTTGCTTGGTGGCTATCAGTACAATCATTTGCCATAACTGAGTTGTTTGCTCCTTTAGAAACTTTATTTCTTTGTCCAGTCGTAATGGCCTGGGGAAAACTGGAGGTTTTTATTCCTGATTCTACCATCATAACGCTGGAATCGGGTCCTTTCTTTGTCGAGTGCGAACGTGCTCTCTCACCTGGATCAGCAGGGAGTTGCGTAGGTTCCCTTATCCCGTATTCTTGAGATTGATTCCCTTGATCTTGGGGTATGTCTCTGAATTCAGGCGAAGGGTGGTCGTAGATCAGGGGCTTCCCAGATAGAAGCCCGAGCGAGAGAAGTTGATTAGAAGCATAGTCCTGACTTTCCTGAAAGCTTAGTTGAAAGCTTAGTAAGGAAGTCAACTGATTGACCTAACCCTTCTCTTCTTCCCTCCGATTTCGATCTCCTCTCTTCCTCTTCTTGATAGCAAGAGTCATTGCTATAACTGAAATCCATTCATGATGGCGACTCCTACTTCTTCAAGCAAGGTTTAGGCTTTTCGTAAGCATTTAAGAAAGCAGCAAACAAATCCTTCTCACGAACTAGACAAAGAAGAGAGAATCGTCCGCTTTCAAGGTAACTAGTTAGTGGCGGCTGATTACCAGTGTGACATGGATCTTCCCTCTATCTCTGAGGTGCGGTTAGGTTCTGGGGTCGGATCGGGTCCCGCAGTGGGCTTGGCCTCTGTAACGAATCTAGCCACTTCTCTCAGCTGGTAGCCCCTCTTCTCTTAATGGTTGGACCCCTCTGCCCTAGGCATGCTCCACCAAAAACCATTTATGGGCAGCTTAGGAACCAGCCTTTGACTTCTTATTCTTCATCAGAATCTTCTTTCTCTTCGTAAAAACCCCTGCCTTTGGTTGTTGCGCCCAAAAGATATGGCTCGGCTTCTTATGATCCCCCTTCCATAGTTACTTCGCCCTTGCCTGGATGTCTTGGATCGTTTTTGCTTTATCTCTGGCGATCAAAGCTTTAGCTTCATTTGTAGTGTGCTGGTCGTAGTAACTCGACGGGCCAAACAAGGGAGAGGGCAGGTGGGTAAGGAAAGGTGTACCAATTGGACAACAGGGCAACCCAACCTTGGAGCGCTAACCCTTTTGCTTAAAGGCCTTAGCCCAGGCACTCGGTGGTTAGCTTACGATTCATAGATCCATGCTCGGCTAAAGAGGGAAACACAGAATGTCATATCCATCCGAAAAAGAGAGGAGCAGCTAAATAAGGTACTAACGTCTCACTCCAAACAACCAAGCGTTGCAAGGCTACTACTTCCGATACGAAAGAGAGCCTTCAACGTCTACCCTACTCTACTCCTCAACTCGTGCCATCCACGATGACTTCAAAATCTTAAAAGCCAGGGAGAAGGGCCGGTACAGCTTTTCAGCGCTAAAGGACTGACCCCACAATCACTCTTTCGTCGTAGCGTGACCAGGAACTGATGCAGGGGATCAACAAAGCTTATATCTTATATAATCGACTGGATCTGTATGTAACCCATGCCGGGGACGCTTCCCTAGTTGAGCAGTGGTAAGCAAGGGAAGGGGCGAAGCCGGACAGAAAGCTCTTGAGAGCGAAGATAAAACGAAGCGACTAACTAATGGAGAATGGAGAACTATGCTTATACTTATAGGTCTTGAGATGAGAAGTTTTCTCATAACTCTCTCTAAAGCACTAACTTCTTAGGTCGATAGAGCGACCCTTAGGGGGAGAGAGGAACGAACTACTCGCTATGGTTTTGGAGGAACTGAACTCGCCTTAGATCTTGATTTCTCTTAGGTCGATAGAGCGAAACGACCCTTAGGGGGAGAGAGAACGCACTTAGTTCTGGAGAGCTTACAGACTTAGGCCGAGCTCGCAGCTCCAACTCTAACAAGGTAAGGAGCAAACTATATTGCAGGAAATGAATCACTACTCACAATAGGAAATGCGCAAAAGCAGTCTAAAAAGATAGAGTATGCGCGCACTCTCTAAACCATAAAGAAAGAGAGAGAGTAAGCTCCTGCATTTAGCCTCATTCATATAGGCCTCCCTAAAGGTCGGGTTTAAGCCAGGTGTTTTCCCTCCCTCCGAAGCGAGCGACTCAGATGAGAGAAACTAGGCTTACTCTAACAATCAAAGAGAGGGTGCGGACGGACTATCTAAAGGAAATGAGCTAACTATCTTCAGGTAATTAGCTTCCAAAGCAGCATGAAGCCGGAGCTGGACCGGCAGAAGGTGAAGCCGGAATAAGGTGGTGAAGCCAGAACTTGAGCCGGCAAGAGAGGAAGGAAAGCTTTAGGTCTTTGAGGGTAGAATAGAGTTGGGCTAAGTTCGTCCGGGCGCAAATCGTTATGGTAACCGTCTGGAACTACATCCCAAAGATCCTGTTTTGACTGGGTAGGCTAATGGGGGTCGAATGCGTATTCGTTGGGAAACTGCAGCAAGGCCTCACTTTGCTATTCTCAATCATATAGAATCAGAGGTGGCTCAGTCCGGGTGGAGCGCAGTAGTCTCTTCGATCAATACGCTTGGTCTTCTCAGAAGTCTTTTGTTGTGAGAACAGTCCGCCAAGGGCTTCGATGCTGGATCAGAGTGCAATTGATTCGGATCTGGTTTCCTTCGAGCCACACCTCCCAACGGTTAATGATTGCCATGGACGGGCCAAAGCTTGAGTGGGGTGGGCTTGGATACACCGGATACACGACCGACACTGAGCGCTACCGCAGCGAGTGAAGTATGTGTTGTGGTGCGCGATCATACAAATGTGAGTCAAGTTCGGAATAGGTTTTTAATCAAGGAATTCTTATCGCTTAGCGCTTGTGCTAAGGAGAGGATCTGTAAAGAGATCGACTAAAAGGAGAGGGTCCGAAGGAGAGAAAGATTCGTTCAGAACAACTTGACTGCCTTTTTTTTCTCGATTCCCAGTAGGTCTACGACCAGCCTTTCGACTGTGTGCCAAAGTCTTCTTTTGGGGCACTTTACTTTGTGTGAGGTTTGAAACCTTTGGCTCTTCAAGACCTTCCGTTGGCTCTTCAAGACCTTCTGCTCTCGCTTGGGCTTCTGTAAAGTGATTCGCTCCTGCTTCTTTGTGCTATCAAGCAATTTGATTAGAAAAAAGGTAGTTTTCGTGTTCAGTAGTGTGTTCCCGGCCCTTAACTTGCGTTTTTCTTTACAGAACATAGCCGTATAATGGATGTCTCGAGTGACAGCAAGGATCTCTGATCGTAGACCACCCTTCGGACCCTCGTTCCAGTATGTGATTCAGAGCCTTAGCCTCTGTTTTCTTCGTCACGCAGTCTATCTTAACAGAGAAAGAGAAAGATCTTGGGCAAGTGTACCCCGGCTTCGCGAGATCTTTTGATCTGCTCTAGGCTAAGCTCAATGGGTCCTTTCTTGATGCCAATCTCTTAGTCTAGAAACTAAAGAACGAATTCTTTGGATCTTCCACTCACGGAACACTAACCCAATCTCGACAAAAAACAAGTAAAAGCAACTACATCAACAGCCTGACGCGGAGAAAGCTTTTTTTTCTTTGTTTAATCAGGTCGAATCAAAACCTTTCTTTTTTACGCTTTCTTATCTTAAGATATTTCTAGTTAAAGAGAAAGATCCTTCCTAAATGCAACCCAACCTTTCTCTTATATACGATAGCACCAGACACGCCCCTGAGAATTGCGTCGTTGTGCCTGCTCTGATCTTGACTTACTATAGTAAAAAATGACTAGTAAAAAAGAAATTATGAACTTGTGACCGTATTTCCCGGGGGGAAATGGTCCGATCACATCACCAGCACAACTCGTTTTCTGCTACTATCATGGGAGCCGTGTTAAGCATAGGCGCTGAGAACACCCTTCTTTGGCGATGCCCAAGATCGCAATGGATTCCACCGCGACTTTTAGAAAATTATATAGAATTCTATTATACGATACCGGTCTATGAGTGTTTAGCGTACCTACTTGATAGAGCTACGACCGTCACGGTCAACTTTCTTGTTCTTTTTCTCTCGCTATGCTTTGCAACTATAAAAAAGGATTGTACGATATTTAGTTCAAAGCTTCGGTTTTTTAAGGAGTGAAGGAAGGCAATCACTATGCCCTGGTGTCTGAAAAGTTGCTTTTTTTTTACTTATCTACTTATGCATGGTGGATTGATTCGGGTACCAGCCTTCACTTTATGTGACCTATTCTATGCAGGGTTTTCTTAAAAGCAGACTTCCAGTAAAGGATTAACAAAGCATCATCACGGGAAAGGGGATGCGTTCTCGCGTGGAGGCTGTGGGGACTGTGAGACTCATCCTGTATACCTGACATCACCTGGCCCTAGAATACACCTTTTTTTACATCCCACGTTTTTGGCCTACTTTCTCTCGGGCGAGAAGTGAGGGAATCTATTGAAGAAGAAATTGACGTAGATGATAGAGGCAGAATAAGCGCAGTTGGTGCTTTAGTTGTAGGTTAGCAGGGATAAGTTGGACTGCATCAGATGGTAATACCGCGATCGAAGGGCAAACTCTTTAATTTAGCGACTGTAATCCCTTCTAAAAGGTACAAACTGAGATGCCGGATGTCGACGAATTTGCGCAGTGTACCATAGTATCCTGTTACAGGGGTATACCTTACGTATAGAGAAATGGAAGCCAGGGTCCTCTATGAAAGAGCATTAATAAGTATTTCACCTAGGTCTCGAAGAGCCCGGCACGCAGGAGTACGTTGAAATCTTCGCTAAGACAATGGCAGGAGGCAGGTCAAACCTCAGAGGAAAAGGACCAAAATCCGTCTCAAAGGGCCGCAATCCTATGTTTTCAAAAGTCTTCTCGTTCAGATTGAACTGACCGGTTGGATGAGAAAAGCAAAAGCCAAACCCAATCAATGGATTTCTCCAAACCGCCCCTTTCCTCTGAGCCAGAATCCGACACCAAAGAATGCTACAACCTTCGGCCAGACCGAAAAAGTGTGAGTTCCCTTCCCCGATCCGGTTGAATGAAGTGGTTGGCCAGTGTCACAAAACGGGATCAAAAGGCTGATCGTTTTGGACGAGCTCCAAGGTTAGAAAATCAAGTGAAGCCGAAAATCCCTTCTTTCATAGAAGATTCCCAATTTTCTCTCATTCACCTGTTGGAAAAGCGAAAGCCAAAACCACTGGATTGAAGAAAACCGCCCCTCTTGAATCTGAGCTTGAATCGGATTCCAAAGAATGCACGCATCCACGCTCGATCTACTTTTGATGTCAATCCCCGTTTCGAAATCAGCT
>VIGT01000044.1:10000-11906 GCA_026686915.1 Exbucklandia tonkinensis | reverse complement strand
TTTTTTTTTTTCTTTTTTAGTGGAATTCGTAGAATATGATTGATAAGAAGGGTTGTATTTATTAAACAATAGCTATTTATATACCCGTCTCTTCCTTTATTGCAGTTCTATTCGGGGCAACGCAGGCCGTGCTTTATCAAAATTTCTATTTTCTATTCAATGAAAAATTGAAGCACGATAATTTCCTGATAATTCCCTTATAGATATAGATAAGATACCCGATTAGATATCTGTATAACAATTTCTGTTCTAGGGTTTACATATACTCATAATTGCTGTTATAATTGAAATTGAGAAGGATTTTTTATTGAAAAGAATCAATATCAATACTGATTAGTTATGTATCAATTTGGATTTTCTTATGTCATTAAGGAAACACAATTTGAGATTCAAATCCAATAATCGTTCATGAATTCACAGCCAATACAATAGTTAATAGTTAATGGTTCCAATTTGTCCTGAATTTTGGCTTTTGTGACTGAAAATCCACATTTTATTTTTCAATAGAAAAGAGAGGGGAAGTTTTTAGGTATTGTGGATTTTGAGATACTATACAATCAATCGAAGGGATGGATCCAATCCAAAAAAGGAAGGATTTCTTTTAGGAAAGGGATTAAGGAAAACGGGATTCAAGATGCAAGTACAATAATAATAAAAAAAAAGAAGTTCAGTAATCCCCCCCCAAGGGGGAATATTTTCATCTATTTTGTATCGTTTTGGCGGCATGGCCGAGTGGTAAGGCGGGGGACTGCAAATCCTTTTTCCCCAGTTCAAATCCGGGTGTCGCCTGATCAACAAAAGACTCAAAATCCCTTATTCTATTCTGTTCTGCTGATATAACTCGACGCATTATTCCCCAGCAGCAGTGGGGGAAAAGGACTGTTGATACTTGCATGATTCTAAACATCTGTAGGTTCTCTAAAGGGCTGTAAATCCTTGCGTCTAGGATTCAAAAATTCTAGTAGTGGAAGAGAATCGGGAAGTCTTGATAGCCCTTACACTACTAATGTAGTGTCCACTGACTAAGTCTTGAATTAGATTGGATAGCCGGAAGGGGGAATCTAATTAGTAGTTGTGGAAAGGGCGGAAGATACTTTGTATACAGACTCATGAGAGTCTTTGAGTGCTCAGGCATTCAATCAATATTAGATTGGATGGATAATTGGCTTTTATATAAAAAAGTGCAAAAAGAAAGAATTTCTTTTCGGTAACCCCTAGTCAAGAATGTAATAGGCTATCTCCCGATCCCGATAGACAATCGGGAGACGGTAAGGATTAGATCAAATGGGAAATAGAGGTATGTGATAGATAGTGATCTATCTTGATTCCATATTTTTATGCCTTTTACTTATGAGGGGCAACAAAAGAAACAATAGGTTTTATTATCCTACATGTTCCATTAGTAACATTCCCTTGATACTTTCCAAGGGTGTCACTGCCTATTTTTTTTATTGTGTTTAATGTTTCCCGATTCTACTAGAAATCATATACGAACTTGTTATAAGTGGATTTATTGGATTGGTTCATCAATAGTGTTGGGTCTGAATCCCCCCCCCTTTTTTTTGACTCTGCACCATTGATTCCACTATTATTAGTGAGCAATAATGGAATAATTCCTTCATATTCATAGAGATAGGGGACATAATTCACATGGATATAGTAAGTCTCGCTTGGGCTGCTTTAATGGTAGTCTTCACATTTTCCCTTTCACTCGTAGTATGGGGAAGAGGTGGACTCTAAGGGTACTACTAATTGAGTTGAGGAATCAAACTGTATCAATTGTTTTATAGATCGTTCTGTAAAGCGTTTTTAACTAAACTATTTCTATTTAATTAATTAAATAGAAAATTGAAATAAGTTAAATAAAAATATCTTTATTTCGAAATTCCATTGGATTCTGGTGGAG
>VIGT01000043.1:2500-10599 GCA_026686915.1 Exbucklandia tonkinensis | reverse complement strand
TAGGTCGTTAACCTCGTCTTGCAACGCTCGTGCAAGGCCTCAACGAAGGGCTTTTAACACGCATTGACCAGGTAAGGTCCTACCCTATTCAACAGAGGTATTTCATTTCCACCCCTTTTTTTTTAATAAAAAGAAGAACTCCCATCTAGTTGGGACTTCCTCTCCTAGTTGGGAGTTGGATATGAGGCACGTAGCCCCTTGTTAACTGTAGGGTTAGAGAAGAGGTTTAGATGGAGCTATCTGGTAGTTCCTGTGAGTAAGCTAAGATTGCAGCTAGGGCAGAGCTGAGGATAGATAGAAAAGGCAAGGAACCCGGATGCAAGCAGGGAAGCTAGGAAGACGGACAAGAAGTCTCACTCCTATCCTGCCTATGCTGCCTCCTTCCTTCCCTCTCTATGGGTAGCTAGTGAAAGTCCCTACTCTATTCCTTCCTAAGGTTAGGTTTTGATTCCTTAGAGAGGCTTCTACTCCTTCTTTTCTACCCGGAATGCATATATAGTAGAATTGGTTGCCGCTGTTCTTTTGAAGGTTATACCGGACAATCTTTGATGTCTTGTTTTTCCATCTTCCTATCGTCCTGTCTGTATGTTAATATCAATATGGAATGGCTTAGGATCCCTTCTTTCTAGCCATCTCTTTCCAGTAGTCTGTAGCTTTCCTTCCTTGAATTGCCTGCAAGTTGTTCCAAGGTGGCTCTCTGGCTTGAATGGATGTTCCTAAGGCTTTGAACAAAACAGGATAGATTATAACCAATTATATCGATCAAGCCTGTAGCTAATGGCATGTGGCTTTGGGTGCTTCCCCCAAGCTAGGATAGAGAGTGTCTTACCTTTAGGACTTACCCGGATCTTCCTTAATTAACTGTGAGTGGAATAAGGCGAGTGCTCCGATCTACGACCACCCTCCTCGCTATAGGTACGAGCGTACCTTCTTCTGTCTTGCTATTGATTAGTCTGTATCTTCCCTTCCTTCCTGTGCTTGTAGTTCCCCCGGATAGCCAGATCCGGATGAAGGGGTTCAGTCTGTCAAGATGAACTATTTCCCTGTGGTTTCTTGGAAAAAAGTCCCCCGTCACTCCGCCAATAAAGGGGCTCAAACCCTCAAGCCAAGCCCGGTCCGACAAGCAAGTAGGAGGCTCTGCCATGGCACTATCAGATGCTTCGGGCGCTAGTTTGAGTTGTCATTCGTAGGTGCCTTTTGGTATCTATTATGGATAGATCGACTGTTCGGAACGATAGCCAATAGCTCTTCCCGCTCGGTGAGTAGCTTAGCGCTTGGTCTCCTTCGTTGACTATTAGTTGAATAAGGTCTCTAGGCTTCTTGTTTTCACTAGCTAGTATGAGATTGAGGGGTGAGCCCCAAACCCAAAGGAAGATAAGGCGACTTTCCAGAGGTTAAGCTATCTTCCGATTGCTGCTGTCTGCTGTTAGTTCTTGCCAGAGGGAGGAGCGTAAGGGCTAACATGCCTGTAGTTTCTCTTTTGAGAGCTCTATGTTGCTAGAGGAGTTTCGTGAATGTAATGTACCTCAATGGAGGGATAGACGGGATTACCTCGTGGAATGGCCTTGTTGAATGGCCTCGGAGTGACCCAGCTTCGAGGAAACTACTTAATAATAAGTAGATAGGCACACGGGATAGCACACTCGCTAGAAGGAAAGAAGGGCCGGGTCTTGACTTGAGTTCATATGTCCCCATTTCTTTCTTTGGTAGAAAATCCAGAGGCAGGAGATCACCCAATGACTGACTCACATAGAGGATTACGAAAGGCATTACTATCTTCCTTGGCAGGAAAAGAGGAGGACCCCTATTCATACCGTTCTTCGTAAGTCCAAAGTTGTTCAGTAGGAGACGTTCCTATCCTCCCATTAATGGATCCGCGGGTTGTGGTCAACTGGGATCACCAGGCAAGGGGGATGCATTTCGATCCTACGCCCCAAACCCGCTTATTTAGGTATTTAAAACCAGCAAAGAGGACTGCTCATTCCGGAGCTAGGAGATAGACTGCCCTACCCTAGCTGCATAAGAAGTTAGCCGTGGGTTTAATTATCCATAGACTTCACTCTTAGAAAGCCTGGGGTTGGCGCCCCCGTAGTGATCAACTTACATTATAGAAAAGGGCAAGCTTTCTACTTCTTCATGCAATCTTACGCCCGCTCTATTACTATATTAACCGATAAAGCCTTATGTATGGTCAGGCGGAGCTAGGAGACCGCACTGCGCTAACAAGGAGAAGGTAGCCCTAGGAAGTAGTGTCTCCTTCATCCTTCTTTTATGCAGCTACCCTGCTGGTGGTACTGGTTGATCGAGTGCCAAGAGCACCCTGTCCTCCCTTTCCTATTTAGATTCAAAATTCGTATAGCCAAGTGCATAGCCAGTTCCAGCAGCAGAGGTAGCATCCGAGCCAGGATCCGCAGTTGACCCAATTAGCCCAGTAGCACTATCAGTAGACCCATCAGCAGAGGCTTCAGTAGCTTCGGTAGAGGTGGCAGAGCCTAGTATTTCATTTTGATAACCATAATAAACTGGGTTGCCCGAGGAGTGAAAGCAGCAGATGATCCCTATTCAATAGAGGCAGGTGGAACCTCAGGCAGCCCACACCCTCGTAAGCAGGTCAATTAAGTAAGCACCTAACTTTGGTCAAGTAAGCCAAAAATGCCTATTTGGTCGAGTCACTTAGAATTAAGGGTATCACTCACCTTACCTGCACTTGGGGGAGAATGCTCCTTTGCTATGCTTTATCTCAATAAGATGGGCTACGTTCACCTTAATAAGCTCATACAACGCTATGTTAGAAGAAGGCCCCCCTCACTTTGACACCCCCGAAAATACGCTGGCAACTTCGAGGAGGACCAGGAATAGGAGGAATTCCATAGGCCCAGCATCTAAAGTACAACAAATGGAGCTATATCTCTGGGGTCAAATACTGAGGCCGGAACATACGGTGGCTACCTGAAGGGCAACCCCCTCCTGAGGGCTGATATAACTCACACATGTCTGGGAAACAGGTCAAATAAAAATAACCACTGAACCGTCAAGTGTACGATTCTCAATCGTGCGATAATGAGCTGGAGTCGAGCACGTGAGAAACAACAGAGTCAAAGAGCAATGATGTCTCTCCCTGCTGGGTCCGAGGCACCCACCAATGAGGAAGTTGAGTCCAAGGTACACTGTTCTCTAAGCCAGGCCCATGGTTGATTACTGGGACAAAGGCCTTTCAAGGGCATCTCAGTAAGGGGACAACTAGAAGTAAAAACTAGGCAACACGGGATGGGTAAAACTCATGGAGGCAATGGCAACCTATAGCAGGACTCAAGCGGAACTGGACAGACTCCATGGGACACAAGGGTGACTCATCGCGGATGCTCTGAACAAAGGCAACAAAGGGATGCTGCCATTACTGAACCAAGTGCCGAAAGTGCACAAGGCCCTCCTGATATTTCCAAAGGGGTGCCCGGAGGATACAACAAATCTAACCATTGTGTCAAGAGACACAGTATCCAAATGTAATCCCGAGAAGGAAACCTTCCTTATCTATCTTGAGCTACAAGACAATCTGATGTTATGTTTTCAGATTGTCTGATGTGATGATAAGACAATCTTATTGTTGTGCAAGGAACTTAGTCCCTCTCCCGCTATTGCTCGTCAGGAATTTGGAAGGGGTGGAAATAAGAAGGTGGTTATGTGGTTCATCCCTCCCCCGAACCCCCTCTGTCCTCCTTCGTCTTGTGCGCCAGCTACGTCTTTTCTACTTCATTTTGATATTTCCTTTCTACGTCCCAAAGAATGGCTTTTATGGCATGCGTAAAGACCAAGCTACGGATGAGCTACTAGCGCGAAAGCGCATCCCTTTTCTTTCTTTAGCTTGAATTATCGCATGCTAATAGACCTACTACTGACCTAGAAGCTTCTTTTAACACGCCCTTTGACTAAGGATAAATTAGCATACTAACTTTCTATCTCCATATAGGCCTAGGATCGAGACATATGAAAGCTCGACTGAGAAGGGCAGATGCTACTAGAAAGCCCTTTTTCGCACCTTTTGAGAGGTCCTACAAGACCCTACAGATCATTTAAAGTCTCGTTTTGGATTAGCAAAAGCTTCCATTCTGGACTCGCTCATACAGAAAAAGAAAAGATGAACCAATAATCTTTCCGAATTCCGGAAGTAAACTAAGCCCTAAAGAATGGCTTTTATCAGACCAAAGAAGCAAGGCCCTTGCGTGTTAGACGCTTACATTTTCTTGCTTGGGCGGGCCAATTTCCTATTCTAATAGAATAGGTCTCCCGCCAATTCCCGAACCACCTTTAAGGAGGGAATTGCTCGACTGTTAAAAAGTAAGGAGAAGCCTTTGTATAGCGGGTAGACGCTTTTCTTTCGGATAGGACTACTAGCTGCTAGGATAGGAGATCAATAGAAGATAGAAGCTAGAAAGGAAAGATAGATTGGGTCATTCGCTCACTCCCACTAGAATAGAGGTATTAATGACTTCCCGCTTCGGACACCTTGCGAATAAGGCGGGAAGTCATTCTTCGTCACTCTAGTTAGAATGGCAGCTAATAAAGCCGATAGGTAGGTCGATGGGAAATAAACCAGAAGAGAAGCAGATGGAGCTCTTTTCCATAGCATATAATATATTGTATTGTTCAACAGAGGATGAAGATCGGGCTGAATAGAGGTTGGTTTCCAACAACTGGGCCTGCCAACTAACAGAAAAAGGGCTTGCCCTAAAGGAAAGGTTTTCCCCAAGCAAGAGTTTCCTATGTAGTTGGAAGGGGGCTGGTGGCTAAGCTTGCCTCAACTCAACGGGAAACTCCCACAACTGACAAACCGGTGATAAACATGGCCTGTCACTTGCTTGGCGGCGGATTAGCCCCGACCAGTCGATGCTCCTACGCAAGTCTGGTTGTGTCTCGGGTAGGTAAGGTTCAAGTAGTAGTAACGAGCCGGTAAAGGTTTTCTATTATGTATGATATTCCATCCGTGAGTTAACGAAGAAGAGCGGTGGTCGGATGAACAGAATGTCCAAGGCAAGGAGAACTGTCCAAGCTTATGAACAAGCTCAATATAGCCAAAGGCAGGTGGGCATTGAGGGTTTCGGGGAAGGGGTTGAAGACTGACCTTGACAAGTTTGAGGTGATCCGATTTTCTATTTGATTTCATTTCAATAGAATAGATAGTAGGCAGGGGAAGGTAGCACCAAAGAGCATCCGGCATAGATAGTGAGCCCTACTGAGAACGGGGAAGAGAATAGCATACGAAGATCAAGTAGAGGTTTTATATGGATTGTTCGCATGTGTCCTAAAAGCATCTGGTTGTTATTGAAGCAATTAAAGCAGGTATAACCAATCCGCCGGCTCCGTATGAAATCTAAGGAGCAAAGCTAGTAGTAAATGATCGAAATATCAATCGCTTAAGAAGCAGAGTTCCCATACGCAGGAAAGAAGCCCGCAGCGTCCTTTCCATTTTGATAACCATACGCTGGTGGGGAGGTTCCATATCGAGATCTATACCCAGTTTACTAAGTTTCTTTTTTTTAAGCAGTTCCAGCCCCATTTTATCCAGTTCTATAAACATAAGCAAAGGTGGGTGCCTTTACCTCCGCCCCTGCTACTAGTGGATCTGGATATGTTGATGGTGAATCTGTGGGTGAAGCCTTTGTTTCCGCTGCTGGTGAGTATCGATCTCGAACCGCTGGTGGTGGGACCAGATCAATGGGATCAATGAGTTCAACTTCTTCTCGAACCGGATCAAATCCAACTCGGGCAACTAGGGCAACTGTATTTGGGACTGGTGATTCAACTGCCACCAGTTACGGGAGCATAGGTGGTAGTACCCCTCAAGCCAGTTTATCACCGGTAAGCTTGACCTTTCCCACCCCCGTGAAGTATGAATACTGACTGAAGTCAAGCCGAAGACCACTGGCAGGAGCTAAGCAAAGCCAAAGACCACTGGCAGGAGAAAAGCAAAGCCTAAGCTCACGACCGAAGCCACGCCAAAGCCCACCAAGACCGAAGGTAGCCTAGAATCCACGTCCCATACAAAGGGACTCCAAAGATACATGGCTAGGGGCCTAGGAAGCACTTGATATAATTTGTGAGCTATGGCCTTTACCCCGTAGAATCAGATAGATCCAGCTACTCTCAGTGGTAGTCTAACAGAAGCGTTTGCTCCTGGGGACGATTTGAGACAATACAATATCAATATAGGCAGATCCACGCAGTCCCAATTTCAGTAGCAGCGTCGGTAGAGTCATAATCCTTCGGTGGTTGCATAGAAGTGGTTCTCATGTTGAAGGATGCATTTGATATAATAGCAAGTGCGTATTTCCCGTATCAATCAATGGGTTCTCAAGCTGCCCCTGCTATAGGTGGTGCCTTAGATGATGCTGCTTTTTCAACTACTACCATAGAGACCTTGACACACGAAGCTATTGGTCCATCAGCTGCGGAGGGCTCACTTCCCGTCCGATCGTGAAACCGGAAGGGAAGGTAAAAAGCGCTATTAGGCACTTTTAAGCGCTGTGACTCTATTCCAAGACGATATTCCATATTTTTGGAAGGGAAAGCAAAGTCACTTAGCGAGCTAGCAGGGCGAGGCTCATTTCCATCAACGAACTCACTCCATAGGCAACAAAGGAAAGGGAACCCGCCAGGAAAAAGAGTAGGGGTAGGAGCGGCAGGCTCGCAGAGCTAAGCCTTCAAGTCCTATTGTCGGAGAGGGACTTTTCTTCCTATTCCATTATTTATCCCGGATTGAATAAGCTACTAATGTTTAAATCTCTCTCTTTGCTCTTAGTAATTAATGCTAATTAAAAAAATTCCATAGCCTACTCTCTGCTGGGGGCAATGCAAGGTGCGTAGCGGTCTCCCACGGGACGGTAACTACCTCTAAAACGAGTGAAGAAAGAAGAAACTCTCTCTCTTTCTAGTCCTATCTATTCCATCGTCCCTCCCTTAAACCCCCTCGGAGGGGTCCTCTAGTCTACTCTCCTCTCTCTAGAATCGGGTCCTATCTACCGTTGGTGTTTCGCTTTCTCTTTCTCTGACATACATTATTGATTATCGTTCTTTACTACGGGTGAATATAGCTGGACTATTGTCCCGCTGCCTTTCTTCAAAGGTAAGTCCAGCTATACAACCTAATCAAGCCTGCTGCGTCAAACCTTCATTGACGACTCCTTCCGTGCCTTAAGGGTCCTTATTTTGGATAGAGCCTTGTTTTAGGACTTATGGCATTGGGCAAGTAGGCTCCATCAGATACAGCTTTTTCACACCATTGTGCATAAAGCCTTTTCTGGGCCGGTTTTGACCTTCCCTTTCTTTTTTGGGCCGTGTCTCCTAGAGAGAAGGAGGGTTCTCCTATTTCAGTGCATACGGCTTTATAGAAAAACTAACCGGTTCGTACTTGAATCTGTTCACTTTGGACTACTCACTTGGTAACTCCTACCCATCGACCTACCTTTATTATGTATTATCATATGTGGCTTCAACAAATCATACATCTGCTCGCAGGACCCTAGAATGTTGGACATGTGACAATGATGGCGAGGAGGAAGCAGAAGGATACCCAATTGGTGTGTGGCCCCTTTCGGGGAGGGAAAGCGTTTAGGCCAATTAATGGATTCACCCCTTATTGTATGTTTCAATCTTTCATATGTCTACTCGTCGTGGAAGCCTATCTGGATTTCAATCTGGACTTGATGCCGACTGCTAAGATTACTACGGTGGTTAAAAAGACCTTGACTTAGGCTTCACTTCAGCACCTGCTTTGGCTTTCTCTTATTCTTCATAGTTTGAGGATTCGGTAGGGACTCCTTCGGAATAGTATTCCTTTCTTTTTGTAGACATGGAAATCTTTAAGCGGTTCTGCTATGACTTATGAAAAGAAGAATAAGATAAGGGGGACGATCCTAAAAAAGTATGCTACCATAAGAGATCTCTCTTAAAAGCCTTAGCTCAAGCACCTGAAAGCTTTCTGGAGGCCTAGCCCCGCTTCGACTCTCCTTTCTAAAGCAAGGAACAGCAATCCCATAGCAAGCATATATTCAAGCTCGTGCAAGCAAGCACGACGGAGAGGAAAAAAAAACAAGGCTAGCTTG
>VIGT01000041.1:0-18794 GCA_026686915.1 Exbucklandia tonkinensis | reverse complement strand
GAATCTCCTTCCCTTGTCTTTGTATCGGTATCAATGCGCAAACGCTCATCTCTATCTGTATACGTTGTTTGATTAATGTAATCTTCCCTCTCTACGCCCACCCTCGTATCAAAAAGAATGGCTCTGTCAAGAAAAGCAAAAGAAGAAAGGAAGAAGACACCAGAACCATGTAGTTACATCGAGAAGTCCGAAACTCACCGGTTGGGAGGAGAGACAGCGGAGAGCTCAGACCTTAGATTCATAGATAACTTAGATTCATAGACTCAGAGAGACTGGCTGCTAGAGATCATAGGCCTTAGGGATCCCGTCAATGACTCTAACAGGACCCCTTCCCTAGGGCAAAGAAGATAGGAAAGGAAGAAGCAGTTCGATTACTTACTTAATAAAGGACTTCCCTTCGGCAGATACTACCGGAGTTGGATTCCTTACTGGCCCAGCTCATTACGTACTGACGGGTTCTGTTCTGCCCGGACCTTATTGAGCACGGGGATGGGAGATAAGAGTACTAGAGGGTCCGAAGGGTGGTCTACGATCAGGTCCAATAGACCTCTCTGCCTGAGGGAACTACCAATAGAAGTGGGGGCAGGACATCTGAGTCAACAACTTCTTTATTCATATAAGAGGTTTCTAACAGAATGGGTGGCTATTTATCCGAAAGGGGGGTCCGAAGGAAAAATAGAACCTTATCCATATCTGGCATTCCTCTAGTGAACCTGGTTAACCTGTCTCGAGGCAAGTCCTGATCTACGACCAACCTCCTTGTCTGCCTTTCCCTGGGCAACCTAGTCAGGAAGCTTTGAACCCCCTAGCAGTAATTCTTCACCCAGAATGAATGAATGTCTTCCTTCCTTGCCTCGGGATTTCCCGAGTGAGGATCGGAAGAAGATCAGCTGCCAATGCAAAGTCCGCTTAGTTCAAAACTCTGAAAGCCGAAGCTGAAGGGAGGAAGGCAGCATAGAGCTCCAGAGGGGTTCAACCACTTGACCGCTAGGTTCAGGGGCGAATCGCTAAAGGTCGAAGTCAACGGCATTGGAGAATCAGACTGAACCCGCCCATCTTGATTGAGTGGGGATAACGAGATAATTTTCTCTTATATCACGCAATTTCTTTATTAGTAGCGAGTAGCAAGAAGAGAAGCTACAAGCATGAGGTGTCACCTTATCTTCTAGGTAATATGGATTTCTTATTTCAATCGGCCAGGAGCCTTGGTTCCACTCGACCGGAGATACGACGTCATTTATCGAAAAGACCTTGAACTAGCCTTTCACCCCGATTTCAAGCAATGAATGGGATCCGCGTGGTAGCTCGACCGGATGGAGTTGTCCAATAGTGACTAGCCACACGGAGTAGGGATGCCTTGAGGATTCGGTATCATCTTCTTCACCGCCTCGGAAGCCAACTCAAACTAAAAGCATTAGTGATCACCGCCTTTATGATGAGTTTTCCGCATTCGATTGAAACGAACTTTCTCTTTTTTATATAGGAAATTGGATTTGAGTTGAATGGCACCTACATCTAATTGAATTGATATGGTCGTGTACTAGACTAGATACATATACATAGCGGACTCCCTTCAGCTTGACAGCTCGGACAGAAAGCTATAAGAAAGAAAGACAAAGCGCACTCTCTTCCAGATCCTTCACTTCAATGGTCTAAGGTGACAGGGCGCATAACCACGAAAGCCCTTTGAGTAAAACAGCATACAGCCATTGCATTTGGATAGTAGACGGGGAAAAGGAAGAACGTGAGATCATGGAGTAGAAAGAGGGAGTCCGGCTTTGGTTCATTGGCCCCTGGCCTTTTTCTGCCCCCCGGACTGTCTCCTAATAGGACTTCGACACCTTGTCCAAAGTCAAAGTCATGTATCCGCTCTCATATTCGCATGAGCTACTGCTCTCGTCCTGACCGAGATCTATTCTCATCTTGTGGGTAATCTCCCCTCTCACTCTCCACTTTCATGTCCATCAGAGAAAGCTGGCGCATCTTTTCGTTCATCAGGCTAGCATTTTGGAGAGAGCATTGTGGAGCAGCAAAAGGCATAAGGGGAGTCGGAATGGAATAAAGTAGTCTCTCCCGCCTTTCTCCGATTTGATAAATGGTATGGGGCACGAACGAAAAGAAGGCAGGCTTAGTTCGACGTGGTCAACAGTCCTATCTTCTAGAAGGATCGCTTCTGCTTTTGTTGAACTCATGGTTTGCTGTGAAAAAGAAAGAGGAGACCTTCAATCAATGCTTTCGGGCGAAGTCCTTGTCACTGTGTAAAACAGTTCCTATAGTTGATCAAGGCTGCTTTCCTTTGCTAGTGAATCAGATCTTTGGCTTGACCGTGTTACTATTCGGAGAATGGACTCTGTTAGGGGTGATCTCTCTCTATCTTAAGTCAGTCATTTCTACCGGCTCCGGGTAACTTCCTTTAGGAAGGAAAGCAAGTCCCATCGATTGAGCTGTTGATGGAATGAATGGAATAAGGGCTGCTTTCAAACCTGAACCAGGTCCAGGTCTTGGAATCGGGCTAGGAGCTGCTATTTCATTTTTTGATGGCGGTGTGATAATGCCAGTCGAAAGGGAAAGGCGATGACTACGATGACTATCAGTTCTTACTCTTTTTCCAAAGGTAGCTACTGACTCGAAGTCTTCTGTAAAGGGAGTTCCGGACTTCCGGATTCAATTCTTTTGGGGCGGGCTCAAGGCCTTTAAAGAGTCCGGAGTAGCGAAATTCGAAGTAGTGAAAATCGAATGAAAAGTCTTACGCAAAGTAGCATTTAGATGGCTCTGTAGCCGGAGAAAGTCCTAATCAAAGCAGGCGAAGGCGCTGTTCTTGCTTTGGTTGACTCAGCTGTGATTTGATTGCTAACGTCTTGAAAGGGAGTGTCCCGAGGGGAAGAGGAGGTAGCTGTTCGTGCTATAGTTTCATCAGCTGCTATTGGTCTTGCAGAGCCTTTCTTTCATTAGGTGGTATCGCTTTTAAGAGAGAGGCTGCCTTAGGTTTAGTTTAGGAGTTTTCTTTTCTCTCCCGGGGGCAGGAGCGGTAGAAGATTTGCTCCTACAGAAGACCTTGCTTCAGATCGCAATGGAATACGGTCAAAGGAGCGTGGCGAAGGGGAGATTTTTGACTATTTCACGATGGAAAGAATAGCCTAGTCGAGGAATAGCCTTATTTCGTAGCCAAGTCAGTAGACTTGCCAACTGATCCGACTTTTCTATGGCTATGGGAAGAGGTCAGTGCTGCTTTCCTTTCTGACTGTATTGCCTTATCCTTATTATAGTAGATTGATTCGGCATTACCAGCCTTAGGAATCGATCTAGATGCAGCATTACCGGTCGAATAAGAAGTAATTCCTCTTTGCGTAGATGAAGAAAGGGCTAAACGCGCCTCACAGATTGAATACTTGAATACCAAGAAATCTCCGACTTAAGCATACTATTTGACTTCCTCAATCAATGCCCGAGAGCATTCCATACATCTTCCTTTCTCTACCCCAGCCTCGGTCGGTCATAGGGCTTCCCTCTGCCAAGAATTGCTCTGGATATTCCGCTTTGACTACTGTCAGTACACAGATTCTTATTAGTTCAAATAGAACTAGACAGATTCACTCCGGAAGGAGGAAAGTCGGTCTTTTAGGCCTACCCCACATTTGTCTTCTACGAGGGACGAGGGAAAGGCGGATTAGGATTCTCGGGCCCAAGCGGAGGTGCTTTCTTCGTGAGGCGCGTTTAGCCCTTTCTGAGGTGTGCATGGCTCAAGGCGCGCATGGGTTGACTTTCTTTCTAAGAGTTGGGAGCGAAGGAACGGAACGCGGATCCGGATTTCATTCTTTTTGAGTGAACGAAGCCAGCGAAAGGTAGATTCATTCAATCCGAACCTCTTCTATCTCGATGCGAAACCTTAAGTGGGCTCAGCAAGGGCCTCTTCACTAGCTTCGTTTCCTTTTGTAGGGCCACTAGCTCGAACCAGAGGTTCTTGCTTCTTGTTCAGCTACGACTCTTTCTCAACGCCCATACCTTAGTCTGGTCACTAGTTTATTCGCACCTTTCGTCTGCTAACCTGACCTAATGCCCAAGCTATGGAAACTTCCCGGTCTTAGAAAGCTCTTTGGCTAGTTAAGAGGTACTGCTTGGTCTCAGTCCCTTGCTATCAGTCCTCTCAGTCTGTCCAAGGGAAGCAGTCAAAGGGTAGGAATGCAGGTAGTCAGAGTGGCTTAGTCTGCTATTTCACCATTTTTTTTTTTATCTCTTGCCTGCTCTAGTAAGAGTCTTTTTTCTGTTAATGAGGAAGGAGCCTGTCCATAGTCGTGAGAGTAGTCCTAATTTGTTCTAAATGAGCTAGCTCGTGGCTTGGTCTTCAGTGAAATGATCTTCCCTTGGGTGACTTTTCTGCCTATTGACTGACTCCCCTGCATTGAAGTTGATTAGCTTTATGCTTAGCTACATTTTCTCTTCTCGATAGCCAGATAGTGAAGAAAGAAGGGCGGTCTCCATCCTTTTCCTCATAAGTAAGTAAGTGCCGAGAGCTTGCTTGCTATTGAGCTACGGAGATTCGTTCCTCAGAAAATAAAGAGTCTCCGTTATCTATGAAATTCTGTTATTAGCTTATTCAAACCCTTCGAGAGCTAGCAGGTTGAGAAAGAGATAAGGTATGGCTGCTTCCTTATGGAATTTCTTTTATTAGCATTACCGCCTCTTTGCAATATCCGCTCTTAGTTAAAAAACCGCTGCTCTTGGTCTTGTTGGAATATCCGTTGTTGGAGGAAAACCATTCAATCAGAATAAGCTGTTAATGAATTTCCTGAAGCAAGATCCTGATTAGGCACCTCTTAAGGGAGTTAGTGAGTGACCTAGTAGTCGTAGGGCACGAGCGGTCTAAGAAGAAGTGAGGCTCCGAAGGAGTAGCTCAGTTCCGTACTGCTTTACTCAAGCTTTTCCCGTGGCGAAATTGACTATTGTTGTTACAGAGACAGGGGATTTTGCCCAGGAGTTAGTGCACAGATAGGTGATAGAGACTTTTCCGCTATTAGATAGAGGCGGCAACAAATCGCCCGCAACCGGTTGGATGAAACCTAAATCCTTTAGAGCCCACGCAAGATGGGCTAGGAAGAGAGGAAGCGTTGCTTAGTTAAGCCGGCGCAAGGTAAGACTGGGGGTCAGGGGTGGTACTAAATGGAGTCTGTTTTCTGGCAACATAGTCTGTTTTGAGCGCCCATAGATGTCGAACCTCTTGAACAGCTTCCAATTTTTAGAGGTCACCCTGGCTAGCCCGGATCCGTCTCAACCGCAGCTGTCGCATTATCTGGGCTCATGTCGGGTTCTTGGCTTCCTCTACCTTCTTTTGGATTCCTTCCATCGTCAGCTCTAACAACATCCCATAGAAGAGAGAACAATTCGGACTTTAGCAGCGGACGTTAACTAGTTCTAGCGTCCGGATGTTAGCTCTCGTCCGGTGAGAGCACTCTATCCATATCTGGAAACCAGACACCCATTTGAGAGACCCTTCCCCGCCTACCTCTCATTTACCATTCACCCATCTTTCGTGCCTGAATCGTGAGATCTCATTGCCTTATGAGAGATATGACCCCACAGCACTCACTCCCCTTTTGGGGCACTTTGTGTGAGGTTTGAATGATGAAACCTTTGGCTCTTCAAGACCTTCCGTTGGCTCTGAAAAACCTGATCTACGACCAGCCTTCGGACCCTTTTTGCCTTGGATTTTTAATAAAAAAAAAGTCGAGTGCCACTGGCTGCTACAGTATTTTAAAGGACGGAAATCGCTAATGTACTTCCTGCCGAATTGGCGGAAATAACCGCTATTGTAGTAGTACTTCTTGCCGAAAGGATGGAAAGCGCTATGTATGGATTTACGAATCAGCGAATGACGGTTTAACCTCAAAATCCCTTACTCCGTCTTTGGGCTAAAGTAGTTAGTTATATCCTCACTAACGGAAGTCTCTTAGTAACTAGCATAAGCTCTTCCGGGGGGAAAGCCTAACTAAGGAGTATTCGCGGGCTATCCACAAGCATTAGTTCTCCCCCTGACCTGCCTCTGATTGCTTCTCTCCGATTGCAGACTTGGACTCCTTTCCTTGAACTGAGCGAGTAGGCACCAAAGCAAGCTCAAAGGAGGAAGCAGGGGTTGCACCAAGGCACGGTCTGTCTGGTCTTGTTGACAAATCGAGTCTCAAGGGCCTATTTATCGCATTGGAATGGAACCATACAATTATTGACCTTTCCCCCGACCCCCTAATATGGAGGAAGCTCTTTCGAACACTGGTCCGTAGGGGAGGTTGTTCCTTGTACTAAGTATCGGTGCCGATGCACACACTTAACTCACTTATGGTGGCGGTTCACCGCGGCCGAGTTGTCAGCAACAGCCGGGGCCAGATTACCTTGCTTTATGTTGTTATTTGTATAGAGGATTCAGCCTATTAGTCGGTTGCCTAGTCGTCAAGGACTATCGATTATAACTAACCTCTCATAAGACTACCAACCCGCGGATCGATCCAAGAGATCGATTCCTTAACAGCCCATGAGGGACTATAAAATCAAAGCCGGATGTCGCAATCCGCATTAGAGCGATCACATAGAGAAAATCCTAAGGATCAAGCCACTCTCAACCCTTTCACCATAGGCCGGTCTTATTCTTTAATACGAGTCAACTACTGCTGCTCCAACTCCTTGAGGAAAAAGTGTTGCATCTCGTCCAACTCCTACAAAGCCCACCCCCGAGGGAGAAAAGGAAGTTATCAGCACCAATTGAACGTTACTAGCCTTATGCTGAGCCCAACTCTATATGCCACGGGGAATCGATCGGTTGAATCCGCTGCAAGCCTATCTTCCGAACCCCCAATCATAGTAGGAAACTAAAGGATCCCCTAAGGAAGCCCGATTTCGAGAGGACTAGAGAACTAGGAGAGAAATCATTCAATAGCGGATAAGAATCGGAATGGATCAGTTGCCCCAGAAAGAGGTGCCTAAACGGGACTAGGGTTCTTATGAGCAAGTATTTCAGACTGAAAGCTTGAAATTCAAGGGTGGGCGTAGAGAGGAAGAGGAGGGTAGTCGTAGATTACAGAGGACTGAAGTCCATGAGTTGGATGCCCCGCCGCCTGTGAGGACTGCTTTCAATCAAAAGGAGATGAGAGATAAGCGACTTGCCTTCCTCAGGATTCGCTATACATATAGGATGAATGCCCGGGAAATCGCTCCTTCACCTCGTAAACTCGGGACGCCATTAGCTCCTCTCCCTTTGTTCCGCTAAAGCTCCTTGGCGGTGTAGTTCCTTGTCGGGTAGCTCTGCCTCGGCCCATGCCTAGTTGTGGTGCCCTTATGCGGTCAGTGAGTAAGCTCCTCTGCGCCTTAGTGTTGTCAGGGCTAAACGCGCCTGTGATCTGATGGAGTGAAGTGCAGGGGCTTCTTAGCGAACGCAACGCCCTAAAGGAGTTATAGCTAAGGAGTTAGTTGTTAGCCGGCTTAGCGCTCCGCTTGTTGTTTTGGTTACTAACTCTCCCCCTTTATGAGTGGGAGCCTATCATAGGGCATTTTTATTCCTTTTAAACCGAAGGCCTGTTGAAATACCGTTAGGACATCCTGCTGCCATCTTGAGTGAAAAAGATGTGATAAAAAAGCCTTTGTAGTGGCTTGTAGCTCTTTTCAAAGCTAGTAGCTATCGGTCTTCTGAGCGAGGAAGCTAAGCTCTTGGGGCTACATTGCCAGTAGTGGGCCTGCATGTGGTTTCTCCTTACCAGCGCTGTTGTTTGCCGGCTGTTGCTTGTGCCAAAGGGGTTGGGGAGGGAACAGTTATACCAAGCAGGGCAAGCAAGGGGAATCGTAATCGTACTGAATCTATAAAGAAGGAAATCGTGTACTGATTTGATTGTGCCAGCCCTTTCCCGATTCCCGATGCTACCCTTACCTTAGCAGTGAAACAATACAGGAAGGGAGAGATCTTATTTCAAAGAAGAGAACCGTAGCTCACGGAAAAGATTAAGGACGGTGTATTCGTGGACAGATAGCCCGAGCTAAAAGGAAAGCACTGGAAAAGAAGCAAGGGATGAAGGGGAGGATGGTCGTAGATCAGAAATCGATTCACTAAGCTAGCTTCACTCTTTAACTATTTGAACTAGAGGAGCGGTACGAGCTACTAATAGGCTTACTACAAAAGAAAGGCTATTTGAGATCCTTTTTCAAGGCTCAAGTACTCTGACCCATGAGAACGATTAAGGAAGACCCATTAAAGAAGGGTGGTCGTAGACCAGATATCGATTAACTGCTTGCCAGCCTATCCCGGATTGACCAGTTGACCAGGCAGGAATACCTATACTAATTGCGACAGGAGAGACCGATAGAGTTGAACAGGCAGCTGACAGCTCGCGATTGAGAGACTGTCCAGTTGACAGAGGAGCGATTGCAAGAGATAGGGGAAAAAAGCTCGTATTTTGAATAGGCAACACGCGCACAGATTGACTTATTGCTGCCTATCGACCTCTGCTGCTGCCTTTGACTAAGGAAGGGAAGAGAACGGATTGAGTCAGGACACGATCGATTAAGACAGAAGGGCTAGGGCTATTGACCCATTGACTCACTTATGGCGCTTTAAATGGCAAATGGAAAGGTCGAACTCTCTTTCAGAGCCTTCCTCTTGGGGAGCAGACCTAAGTGTATTTAGAAAGAGACCGGCTCTTTCCTCTCTTTGAATGCAGCATTGAGTGGTCCTATTGCTGACGGAAAAGGCAAGTTTTCGAGTTCCAGTGCGTTCTGTACCTCTTTCTCTTTCCTTTGAAGGCTGGCTAAGAATCTGAAGAAGAATGGGAAGAGATAGCGAAGTCAATTACATCGAGCCAGATAGAAGCCCGAGCGAGAGAAGAAGGCTTTCTTAGAAGCCGAAGGTTGGTCGTAGATCAGAGGGACGGAGGCAAGCCTGAGCGAGAGCAGATGGGTACTCGTAGAGGCCGAAGGGGTAGCGAAGAAAGTTCACAAGAGAGGAAAGAAAGAATGTTGATACCCTCAAGGTTGAGGAACTCATAGGATCTCTGCAGACCTTTGAGATGTCATAGCCTCCATCTAAGAAAGGAAAGAGCATTGCTCTAAATACAACTCAGGAAGACTCCGACCCTAACTGTGAACTTGATGATCTAGTCCTCTTTGCCAATAGATTAGGAAAGTTGATGAAAGGCGTGAAGGACAAGCCTAGACCTCGGCCCCGTTGCAAACCTTCTGATAAGAAGAACGGCAAAGTCGAAAGCTCTAAGAGATTGTCAAAAAAGAAGAAGAAAGCACCTGGCGACAAAGATGAAAGGCGATGTTTTGAATGTGAGGAATTTGGCCATGTTGCCTCTGAGTGCCCTACTGTTCTGAAAAAGAAACAATCTAAGGAAAAGGGCCTAGCAGCAAAGTGGGGTGACGTTTCTGATTCTGAGTCTAGTAAGTCTTCTTCCTCCGATGCGGAGAATGCCACTACTCTTGTAGCGGAAAAGAGATGGATGAGGAGCATGATACTGACTATGTAGATACGGCCGATGATGAGGACTCAGATGGTGATCAATGCTCTAGTTATCAAGCCTTGTATAATGAGCTGATCATTCTTAAGACGAAAAAGAAAAACCTTTATGAACGCCTTAAGAAGTCCGATGCTGAAAAGGAGTCTCTGTTATCTGAGCTTAACTCCGTGCGTGATAGAAATTATTTTATCAAATCTGAACACAGGGTCCGTAAGGAGGCCTCATTGCTTGAGACATGTAAAAATGAGGTCAAAGAAATTCAGAAGCGACTAGATGAGTTTTCTTCCGAAATGGTTAGGTTGAATAAGATGATCAACATAGGAAGAAGCACTTGAGACAAGCGAGGAATAGGTTCTGTTAACGAGCATGTAAAGGGTCCTGCACTCCGACCTCGTCTAATACTGCTTTTGTTCTCGAGCTCCTCGTTGGTTGGTTCTCTTGGTCGTACTCTTTTTTCTTAGTTTGATCATTCGTTGGTTAGCTAGTGTCATTTTCCTTCTTCCCCTTCGGCTTCTTAGCCGTTCGGGATTGGTATAAACCCACAGGAGCAAGTCCTTTATTTAGAAAAACCTTTCGCTAAAAAGCCGCTTGACTCAAAAAGCAAATCCCAATCCATAACCCAATACTAAGATGGAAAAGAGGAAATAAGAGCGCTCTTCAAACTTGTTTCGTCGTTGCCCGTCTTGCATCGTTTCCATCGTTCAGGCTCGCTAATCCGCTTCTCTACCCTCTGGACTTTATAAGCTTATCGACTCCCTCCCAGGTACCGGCTGGTGCGTTATTAGCCGGCCTAAAAGGGAGACTTGGAACTTAGGCGACTATGCTTAGGTTGAGCTCCGGTTCATGTAGGCGGCGAGAACGCAATGGCAATGGGGTAAATAGGGATTCGGTGCACAGGCGCTGTCTGCCGCTTAGGGAAGAATTATGAGAACGTAGCCAATTCCTTATGATGATTCTAGCTCAGTAATTAGAAGTAACCCTCTGTCTTAGGTTTTCTAGTCCGGCCTCCGGCCCTGTGCACATGTTTTTTCTCCGATGCCTACCTAGTTGAGTTAGTTTCCCACCAGCTTCTATTATACCATGAGGAACCATCTCATTTCTCACTCAGGGTAAGGAAAAATATAGCGGGGGGTCCTGTCGAGTCAACTCGTATAATAAAAGGGGTTTATAAGAGGCATCAAACCCATTTCTTTATTTAGTTAATATACCTAATAGAATAATCTAATAACATACCAAGGATCGAATTTGAATTCACAACCCTTTATTCATTCACCCCAACCCCCCTGCTGTTTGCTGGATCCAATAATAGAATCTAATATTGAGGTGATCCCGCTACTTGCTGAAAGCAGGACCCCTATCCCTTGCTGAAAGACCCGTTGGAAAACAGATAACAAACCAACCTACTCCCTCCCTATAGATAGGTCGATCCAGTAGCTCTTCCTGCGGAGTGGCCTAGCCTAATAGATAAAGTAGTGGGCGGACTTCTAGCTTCCAATCCAAGTAGTCTATTTTCAGTAAATAGATCCTCCCACCTTGCATCCATCGAAGTAGTGAACTCAATCTATCCAAGCACCTTTTTGGTTATTCGTTGCTTGGTAAAAAAGCAAATCAAGACGGGCGGGTTGGCCATTGCTTCCCTTCCAGGGTTTCGTCTAATCCGTTAGGGAGAGGATGCATAGAGGCCCGAGCGAGAGAAGTTGATTAGAAGCCGAAGGGTAGTCGTAGATTCGAATCCGAAGACGCATCGACAGACGCATACGCAGACACCGGGGAATCCGCTTCATATGAAGTATCCGACTCAGAATCCAAAGATAGAGACGCATCTGCACCCGAATCACCTAAAGCAGAAGTCTTCATCCGATGACGCCACTTGTTGCCCTTGGAACTACATAATGAATTCCATCTGCCTCCTTCTGATCTTCAGATTCTAAGGGTTGTTACCCCGGCTGTTCTTCCCGCTGTAGGTCGAGCAACTAAAGTTCCTAGATATGGGTTATTTCCCTGGTAAGCTCGATATTCTGAATCAACTTCATCTGGGACTGGATATGCTAGAAAATGGATAGGGAGTTATGCTAGTTATTGTGTGAAAGCACCTTTGAGGGTAGGAGACTAGAGCAGAGAGAAAGGTAGGGGCAGAAGCAAAGGTAGCATAGGTACCTAGAGCAGCAGATCCTGCAGATGTTTACCGACCTGCCCTACTATCTATAGGGCTTAGCGACAGCGAGCCATTGGGAATAATGCTGCAACAATGGGAGCTGCTTCTCCCGGATAATGCAGGAACAGTCACGAGGAACGATCGAATGGTAACTACTAGTTTTAGCGGTTTTGGATGGATAGATCAGTAAATCGGGGATTCGGTGTTCGGTGTATCGGAATGCGGCATTGAGAGGGACATATTAGAAGGAAGGGTCGATTGAAAGGTCTTTCAGAGCCAGCATTTCTTGTCGACTTAAAGGCTCGAAGCGACTGCTCTACCCAACTGTGTGTTTGCTCGCTAGAGCCGACCAATAGATGGTGCATCTCAAGGAGAGGGTGTTACGAATGCTGATGTTGAGTCGTCCGTTAATACGTAATTAATAGAACCAGAAGATTCCCTTCGAGGGTAGTCGTAGATTAGGAATCGATTTCATCACAGGAAAGATCAGATCAGGAATAGCCCTTTAGATTGCAACTCCTTCTAAGACAACTAGTCTTGGCGAGAGGGATTAACCTGATTGACCTATTATTGCCCCTGGGGCTGATGGGATTTCTTGATTCTAAACCCGCTTCGACGTCTTCCCACAGATCTGCCTTATCGAGCCTTTTGGGAGTGCCATTAAGGCAATGAAATCGGTTTTTGTACGAGGAATAGGAGGCATATGCAAGAGCAGGTTGCACGAAAGGAACTGACATCTCATCTAAGAAGGAATAGGAAGCGAGCTCGACGGCTACGATGATGCTTCTCCTTCCGCATGGAAGGAAGGCCAAGCAAGATAAGGCGAAGCCCTTTCCTCTCTCGTTTTGAGATTCAATCGTGGAAGGGCGAGTCGGATTGAATGAACAGGATGGGCTTGAAAGCCATTCTACTGCTTGAGCTTTTTATTCATAAACCGCATTTTCGTGGTCGAAAACATCCGTTCGAGGGCTCCAAAACAACCAAGGTTATCTGATGCCAACAACTTGCCTTAAAACGATGTTCTGTGGCCTTATAATTTCTTCTTTAAAGCCACCGTTCGTAGCTGATGAAAAGAGGGATTTCCTCTGGATGGTCGTAGATCAGGTCTTCCATTTCATAAGAAAGGATCAATGCAAGTCGTAGTTCCGTAACTCAATGAAAGTCGTAGTTCGTTCCATAAGCATTGGAGTCGTGCCTGAATCCTTTGAAAAGCTTCTATCCGACAGGAGAAAGATTGTGTTCTAGCTGGCTTCTATCCGACAGTACCCGCCTGTGGTCTACTCAAAGGTTGCCCGAGGATAGTTAGATTGATTCAAAGCTTGCAAGGGACTAAAGATCTATTTCAGAAGGGAATGGGATAGGCCAGGCGGAAATACAGAATTCGAATATCCGGAAGTGGGGGTTGAACAGATGGGTCAGATGGCATTGAAAGAGTATGGGCTTTCTACTTTCTCGAAGGCTCGGGAGCAATTGAATATTCATGTGCTCAAGAAGCAGTCTTTTAGGCCCAGGTAGCTTGCTTGGAATCTCAGTCAAGCATATTCGCAATCCTTGGGCAAAGAGGTAGTTGACTACTCGACCAAAGAAAGACCGTCAAATGGGGCTTATATACGCAACCCACCTTCTCATCTCTCATTCCTTTTCTGACCTACGGCACTGAACGTCAACCCCTCTGATAGAAAGTCAATGAGCGCGGTGCAACAAAGCTTCTAGTTTCGGTATCTCTCCCGTGGGTATACCCTTCAATAGTGAGTCTCTCTCTCGTGAAGTAAGAATATCCCGTGAAGTAAGAATTTCTAATATGAGCTGAATCCACTACTGGAAAGGCAGGAGGTTGGTCGTAGATCAGGTAGGGTTGAGTCTCAGGAAGCGTTTAGGCCGGGTTCGAAGCATTCTTCAAAGACAGGTACAGTAGCAACTTCAGTATCAGGGGAATAAAATGGATAATCAAACTGCTAAGGTGAGTTTACTCTCCCTTTAGAAGATGGAAGTTTACTTACAAAGAAAAAGGTAAGCGTTGGTATAATATTTTTCAGTCTCAGTTCTTTCTTTAGTCAGGGAATTAGCTTGTTGCTCAAGGGAAGGATCTATGTAATAAGAGTTTAATAAGGATTCTTCTAAGCGCTGGAGTCCGAAGGGTCCGAAGGTCTCGAAGAGCCTGCTCGTAGCTCACCCGTAACCCGTAAAGTAGGCAATCTGTAATATTGTTGAGGAGCCTGTTACCCCATCCGAAGAGGAGAATCTCTAATAAGCTTTCTTCGAAGCCCAAGTGAAAAGACAGCTCGCTCAGTCGAACCGAACTTCGAATCCAATAAATCCAATGTATCATAGAAGGATAAGCTGTGAGCTAGGGTAATATGGAATATTAGAACGGGTTATAGGTTCAGCAAGGACAGGTTAGAATGGTAATATAGATAGGTAGTTTGCTCACGAGCTGCAATCAATAGAAAGGGATCCACCCTCAATAGAAGAGGATCGGATCCACCTGAAGTAGTCAAGTCCCAATCAATGGAAGAAGTGGACTCTCTCCGACCTGCGAGCCATGAAACAGAATCGATTGAATACGTGGAGTTCAGAAGTGGAAATCAATTAGTGGCATGAGAAGAAGTAGGGACGGGACTGAGGGAAGTCATTCCAGGCAAGAGAGCCAATCAGGGAAATCCTCCCGGTAGAAGCGAATAGACATAAGTAGGAAAGAAATTAGGAAAATATCTTAAGAAAGATCAGAAGGCGAGATAGCAGTGTTCATTCAGGCAGGGGTTTCTACGAAAGACCCGATTGCTGACTCTTCTAGTGTTCACCACGGGGATTTCACAGAAGGGGAAGAGGAGATGAAGATTGGGGTTCACCAGGCAAGAACGAGAGGTCCGTAGTGTGACAGGCTAGGTACGCCGCTCACCTGTATCAGTTATGGGGGTAGAAACTGAAAGATTAGAAAAGGGATTAGACGCAGAAGAAGAATCTTATGCTGGGCACGGTCCTATTGATGTTGATTCAATTGAAAAGCGGGCTACCCAATATAGTTATAAAACAAACTCCTCTCCAGGAAGACGAAGGTGGGTTCAGGAGTGAAAGGTAAGCGAAGCGTACATGAAATATCGTCAAAATGGCATAACTATCTCTTTCTCTTTACTAGGAGCTGCTTGCCCAGTCAGAAAGCTAGGATCACAGTCTCTGTCCACTCTAAGGAAGCCCCGTCTCAGGCGAAGGTTGCTCCGTATTCTCTTCTTTCATAGAGCCTCTCTCCGTGGAGGAATGAATGAAGGTAACTAAGCGCAAGGAATGAATGAGCTCATCTCGTTAAGAATGAGGAGCGAATGATCAAATCAAGTTCCAATCTCAGTCTAAGTTACCCAAGATCCAGTAAATATAGGAGGAATTTCTAAGATAGGTACGTTGTCAGCGAGGGTAATATTGAATATTATATTACTTTAAATAGGCGATCAATTCCATGTGAAATGAAAGGGGCAAGCCCCGGCTCAGTCGTCGAAGGGATAATGTAATTATGTTCTTTTATCCCCTGTTCTAGGCGCAATTCGTGGGCAAAGGCAAAGGCGTAGAGCTCAACAAAGACAGTCTCGGCTCAAAAGAAAGTAAGAGAAAAAAAAGAATATTGAATATGAGTAGGAAGAAGTGGTGAAAGGCATCATCCGCAGGCAAGGCAGAGGCGAGCACGAGGAGATGTAGATCGGAATAAGTAATCCACCATCGTAATCGTACCGTACAGTTTCGGAAAGGAATAGGCTTTCTACTAGCTATATTGATAGAAGAGGTAGTGAATCTAACCTGTAGTTAGGCGAGAAAGCAATATACACGACCAACTCTCATCTGGAGCAACCTTCTCTCCCGCTTGATAGCAGTCTGTCGGTCTCAGTCCGGTAGACCGTATTGTTGTTCTTCGGTGCAAGTTCCTCGTCTCTTTGGTTAGTCCCGCGAAGTAGAGAAGTAGGGAGCGGGTCAGATGGGTAAAGCATGGGCAGCTCAGCTCGCTTTGTTCATCTTTTAGGGCTTAACAGCGCCTTCACTCTCAGTCAAAGTTGTTTCGGTCGGTGAGCCTATGTCCTTTATTAAGGGAAGTTGACTTGTCCAATCTAAGCTAAGGCTTG
This sequence comes from Exbucklandia tonkinensis, assembly GCA_026686915.1. Classification (NCBI taxonomy): domain Eukaryota; kingdom Viridiplantae; phylum Streptophyta; class Magnoliopsida; order Saxifragales; family Hamamelidaceae; genus Exbucklandia; species Exbucklandia tonkinensis. The sequence goes on along the minus strand of VIGT01000041.1, from coordinate 3,042 downwards.
ACGGAGTTAACCTAATCAGTCAAGTCAACCATACCTAAGGATCGGTGAAAATGGAGATGGAAAGAACCTCAACAGGGTGAACTTCGAGTTAAGATTTAGCCGTTGCAGGAACTGTTCTAGTGGTTCAAGCAGGGTCCGAAGAAGAATCTGAGAAAAGTGAGTCAAGTTCAACATAGTACGTAAGTCGCCCACCTATATCCGTCCCAATGCTTTATCTTTATGGTAGTCAAGGAGCAGCCAAGGGAAGGTACTCGAGGCGACCGGAGGGAGGACGAAGAAAGGGGTAGGGAAGCCAAGTCTTTTCTTTATTTCCGCTTCAGTGTGCCGTTCAGTGCCGTAGGTTAATGAAATGCGAAAAGGAAAGGGTCCGAAGGAGAAGAGCCTCCGTAGGGAAGTCGCTTTCTCGCAGGAGCTAAGAAGTCTAAAAAAGTAGGTAGTTCACCCGTTCAAGTAACAACTTCATATCTATCCGTTCCCGAACTCAAGTCCATAGCTCAGGGAAGCGGAGCAACCTTAAAACCAGCAGCAAAGGCAGATGTAGGCAGGCGTTCAGGAGGTCCGTAGCTCAGTAAAGGCGCTGTTAAGCCTTCAAATTGCTTATCAGAATCCAACATCCACTTCCACTAATCTGTATGAATCAAGGGATCAATCAAAAAATAGTAATCCACGGAGAAAGAGAAAATCAATACAATAAGTAAGTTGCGCACTTAAGGAGAGATCGATAGACCAACCCACAAAATAGTTCTTTGTTCATGATTCCATCCTGATCTATGTTCCCTTGGAAGCAAATCCATTACTCTCGCTTAGGGTGGTCACGGGCAATAAAAATAGAGTCAGTCAGGGCATCATCCTTATGCTTGGTCGATAGTCTTTCTAATCTTTAGAATCCCTACGGAGTTGGGTTAGGGCAAAGGTTTGAATTGGGCTAGGCTAGAGAAAGGCAAGGGTCCGAAGGAGATAGGGTTCCGGATAAACGAATAATAGAATATATACTAGGCAGTGAGAAGAAAGCAAAGTAAATGCATTCCCGACCCCCTTAAAAGAGGGGCGCTATCGAGTACGGTTTTGTTTTCCATCGATTAGAGATGGGCTGTCTAGCTCAAAGGAGATAGGCTCGAGCGGAGATCTTTCTTTAAATTATAGAATAGTCCAGGTAGGGCTTCATCTCTCAACAATTACAAGTGAAGGAGAGAAACGGTGTAAATACGAGATAACTCTAGCTGTAGGGGCGGGCAACTATGAAGAGTTTGTTTGAAAACCCCTGCCGTGCCGTGAAGGTGTACTATCCTATTGGTCAAATCAATGCGTTTTCGAAGCATCAGCCTTTTAACGAAATTCGAATAGAGAATTCCGATTATCGCTTGGATAGCCCGGTGTTTATGGCCAATTTGGAAGGTGTTTCATGCGGGAAAACAGGCCCATTTGGCGGCCAAAAACAAGCAAAAAACACGGTGTTTCATCACTTTTCTCAAATTGAGATGCCCCGTATGAAAGGAATTTGACTTTAAGCCATTTTTACGGGGGGAGATGAAAAGTTGCATGATTGAATTCCCATTTATTAAAGGAATTTGAGTCACAGCCAAAAATCCCGGGGGTTGATGAAAGTTGCACTATTTCGATGTCTCGTATGATATGCCATTTTGACCGGGAAAACGGAAAAAGTCCGATTGGAATGGACGTAGCTCACGAGGAAGAGGCTGTTGCAAGCAAGTAGGAGTCCCATTTCGTCTCAGGTCAAGATCGAGTCTAGTTATATTGATTCAAAGCGAGCACTATTGATTAGTTTAAGGCAGAAGAAGAAGGCGAGCTCGTGATCTACGACCACCCTCGGGCAGAAGAAGAAGGGGCTAATAGGAAGGGAATGGGCTCAATATCTCACTATTTAGGAAAGTCGTTTAGGAAAGCTCAAGATCTCAGTCTAGTGTAAGTAAACTTACCTCTACTCTTTCTTAGGGCAGAAGCATACTCAAGGAGATATGGAATATCAATAGCATAGGAAATGAAATTCACTCAACTAGTTATCACGTTGAGTAAGGAAGCAAAGCAACTAGTTAGAACGGTTTCTCGCAGTCTGCCGGTAGAAGTGTTCCTGTGCCTGAGGGAAGGGAAGTAAAGTAGCTCATTGAGGAAGTAGGAATAAAGAAAATATCTTATAGGAGGATGGTCGTAGATCAGTGGGCAAGGGGAGCTTTAGCTTCAAAGGGAGAGGAAGAGTCAGTTCAGTAGGGAGTGAAAGTAAAGGCATATCTTATATGGAATTGGAGGAAGGAGATGGGCTTTCTAGTTCTATTTCTAGTAAGGTGATGGGCTCTCTCTCACTCCTCTTCTCATGCGCGGGGATAGGCTCATAGTACGTGAGCCAGTCAAGTAGGACTAAATGGAGATAGTCCGTAGCTCACTGAAGGGTAGATCTTATCTAGAGCTCCAAGGTTAAGGAGTAGGGAAGTCGAGGAACCGAAGGTGTAATAGAAAGGGGCAGCGGGCTCAAACACCGTCTTTGTGGCTTGTTTTCCTGGTTCAACCTCAACCCGTCTCGTTCCCCGGCTCTGCTTCAGCCGTATCTAAGTAAGTGGTAAGCTGATAGTCTATCTACTCGTTTGGGTAATAATAAGGTAAGTTCTTCGTTCTATTGGGATTTGCGGCGTTATAGGGAGAGCGCAGCTCTACTTAGAAAAGCTAGTACGGGATTATTAGTTTAAGGCATCCCCCGAAGAAAAGAAGTCAAGGCTCTATCCGTTGTAGGAGTGCCTAGGCGGGGGTTCAGTCCAATTCGGGTCCTGTAGTGGTTCGCTGGAGTTCAGGGCCAGTCTCGTATCTATCTCAATCCTAGGAGGTAGTTTACTCGCTTCGGTCCGTCTTTGACTTTGAATTCCTTTTTTCCAACAGCTTAATGAAGCTCAGTAGGGCAAGCCGTAGTCAGAGAAGAAGCTGTTGCAAGCAAAAGCAAGTATCCATATCCGTCTTGTAGCTCACTTCAGGCAATAGGAATAAAGAAAATCTCTTCTATGAATAGGGATTCTATCTCCAGGCAGAAGAAGAAGA
>VIGT01000040.1:0-11512 GCA_026686915.1 Exbucklandia tonkinensis | reverse complement strand
TTACCTTTCCGGCGGGAAAGTAAGAACAGCGGGCAATGAAGGAACACTCATTTTCATGTATATGGGTTCTACTGTAATAGAATGATCGAAGTCCGTCCTGGTGCGCGCTATTAGCACATGGGATTGTATAAGGATGAATGCTTTTCATCCCTTTTTTATGAAGCCTCGGAAGAATTGATTGAACCCTTTCGTTTGTCGCTTGAAAGGTCTACGGCCCCTATCGGAGAGATAGCTAGACCGGGTCCACCAACGCCAAAGGAATTTCTTTGAGGGATAGAAGCCCAGCAGTTCTCTTGAAGTCATATTGAGGGATGCTTCTGCTGGATCGACTGATGAATCCATCCCTATAGGGTTCGGGCTTGAATGAACGTACGTCTTAAATGCGCATCCCTTCCTTCGAAATAAAGGCCTGTCTGCTTCTGGAACTACTGAAACTCGTGGGGGTCGAGGAAAAGCGCTTATCCGAACGAGCGAAGTAATTCATTGGAAGTAGATCTCCTCCCGGGCTCAGAGCAGAGGAAGGTTAGGGTTACTGCCCTTCTCATCCCATCTCAGTCGTTAGGAGGGCCCCGGCTTTCAGTTGCCGATTGATCGATTCACGTAACGTTGAAAGCACAACGTATCGGAGCCGAGCTACACTTCTAAAGGGTGGGAACCCCATTTCCCCTATCAATGTTTCATTGAGAAAGAAATGATTCCTTCTTTTTTGATATCCGTTAGGACCGGGCAAAGCAAAAAGACCAAGTTTATGTATTTATTTGACCAGAAAAGGGTTCTTTGAATTGGGATTTGTCCATAAAATTATGGCTGGGGTCTATCTATCCACATTGAGTAACCGAATGTTCTAGTGATCGAAAAAGCCATTGGCCTGTGACTACCTTGCTTGGTGGGATGAGCAAGATTTGTTGTAGCCGCCTTTTTTGTTGTTCCGGTTTTTTGGATTTCCAAAATCTCAATCGGATGTGGGCTCGCCACCTTGCTTTTATAATGCTATGGGTTTACCTGGAGCTCCTGGAAGAAGCATACTTTATGAAATAAGCGCCATTTTAGCCACGATCGCCCCCTCGGTGTAAGAAGCAGGCGTTTTTCTTTCCTAGAGATGGCCGATGACCACGAAGGAAATAGCAGTCAGAAATCAATCAAGTAGGTGAAGGAGCGAAGAAGTAGAGGTTTTCACGCAGCTGTACCCTACCGCCTTTGAGAACAAAAAGTGGGATGCTTCCTTCCGTGTCGGCGTCATCCGATGTTGTTTAGCTATTCCTTAAACTGAAGGCTTCCGTAAGGAAGGGTCAAAGGAATTTATCCGCTCCTCCCGATCGATTTTCGACCTTCGCCGTAAAGAGTTTCCGACGCTAAGCGCACTACTCCCAGGCAAGGTAGCTTGTCTCCTTTGGGAATCCATCCCACGGGCCTCTATGATCCACGCCAAACACACGAGTTGAATCTTGCAAGCAACCTCGCCGATGACTAAATTGGCTTATCATCCGTAGTCAAGCTCGGTTCGAGCGATCAAACAATTTCATTGCCTCGATAGGTTAAGGGACTTCGCTCATCCGCGCTCTTGCTTAAACGAATTCCTCTTTCGATCCTACACCCCTATTCTCATTCGCTGCTGGAATTCGACCTCCGTTGATGGATGTTTGGCCGGAAGGGTCCTGGAGTCAGTAGCTAGAAAGTTCCAAAGGGAGAGCAAGCTTCGAGATTCACTCGGCTATATATCCGCAGGACCTGCTCGTGATGTTGACTTAGGTAGCTTGTCTCCTCCAAGTGCACCCACCCTCTGCGTCCCTTACTGCTAGTCTTGTTGGGACTGCGGAAATGAGAGGACTCCGTCAGTGTCGATGTCACTGCAACCAAGGTATGCGACCTCCAAAACCACCACGTCGCTATCCTTTTAGCGTTCCACAATATCCATCTTCTAGTCAGCCTCCTGTTTAAGGAAGTGAGTCCGTCCCATCCAACGAACTTGCAAGCAACCTTGCTTGTGCTTAGTCCAATCCTTCTCTTCTTCTGCTAGCTATATTCCTTCTTCTGGCTATTACTTATTCGTCTGATTTTGACTTAATTTAATAATAACTATTGCATTTACTCCTGACTCTTAGTCTTCATTATTCTCTGCTACTGATTCAAAGTCTAATACTGTATGTAGTAACAAGAAGAAAGCATACATACTTTCTTTGGTTCCCTCTAAGTCTTCCTTTCGCTTGCCTTAGCCGCTATCGAGTGATTACAGCGTGGGTGCGACTAGGAAGGTTCACTTGACCCACGATAGCTAAAATCTGATTACAGCAGTGGAGGCTTTAAAGCCAGGTTGTGTGGATTCTATATCGATGATATCTATTGCTCTCCCTTTAGTTGAGCCAGCGAGCTGCGGTCACCGTTGCGAATGAGCGTGCACTTTAGACACTCAAAACTACACCGTTGCGAGTTCATTCGGCGGGTGGCTAGTCAGTTCTTTCATTTGTTCTTGTTTGCACTAAGTTATTGAAGGCTCTAAGGTTGCCACCCCGGGGCCCCTCCAAAGGTGCTGCCGTCCTGCTCCTCAGGTCCCTCAAGGCGGATGTAAGCAAACAACCTTTAAAGACCTGAGGAGAGTTACCCCGCAAACGACTACGCTAGTGACGGAACTACATTCAACTGTGACTACATTACACCACCTGATAGAAGTACGTCAAGCCTACGTTAGCTACTAGCGCACGTAGGCTGGTTATACGACCGGTGTGGATGGAAGTAGGCATTTCTTTTGGCAAATAGGAGGTTTCCAAGTCCATGCCCAATTCTCACTTCTTGGGTCGTCTTTGTATCTTATTTTAGGTTCAGCCACTCACTATAGCTGTTCGGAATCCACAAACCATTCCGACCGAGTTCAGGTTTTAGAGAGGAGACTAACAGGAGATGAAAGAGAAGGAAGAGAGGATCGAAGTGGATCTCCAAGGTGGTGGTTACGCTCGCTTGCTTTGAGATTCGGACTGGTGTGCCTTCTCCTCTTACGGAAACCACTGAAGACTGTGAAACTCGTTCTTATGTTGGCCTTTCTGTGCCTTCAATGGCTTAGTCAGTCCGTGGGCCTAAGCGCTATAATTCTTGTACGTGCTGTCAACCTGGCTTTCGGGTCTCGGAACCGACCCCCAAAAAAGTAGTCGAGGTGAAGGCGGGAGATTGCTGTTAAGGAGATATGGCATAAGTTGCTACAAATCCGGTTGGTCGAGCCAGCCTTTATCCCGAGGGTCAAAACCCTAGCTGTAAGGTCTACCCCACGCAGCAGCGCATCCTTCGATGTCCAGACTGAGTGAACAAACAAGTCGTTGGGGAACATGCTCTGATGTTTGGTAGGAAGTAAGCCAGCCACGGAGATGAAATCCACTGAGTTCCGATAGAGGATCCACAGGAGAAGAGATTGTGAAGAGATGCATGCAGACCCTGAGTCTAGTTCGTCAAGCACAGGGCTAGCGCCAAAAACGAAAGTGGAGCCGGGGCTACTTCCTTGCCATGAATAGGTGGAGTTCCGTCATGTTATTGTATTGTTATGGCCGTATCTTGCTACTGGGCCGCAGTTTGATTGCGAACTGATATATTTATAAAATATCCAACGCTCCTATCGGAACTGACTCCTTCACCTCGTAAACTCTGTCAAGTGGCTTAGCTCCTGACTCCCCACCTCTTCTCTTGCATCTCCTGCGTCTCCTCATTCATTAGTTGAGAATAGGGCCTGGGCCGTATTTCTTGCTTGGCCGAAGATAAAGTGGAGTTTAGTATAGTCATGTTCTGGCCGGAGCTTGCTTGGCCTGGCCGTATCTTGTCTCTCTCAATTGCATTGATCCTCTGCCTTTGGTTTCATTGACCAGCGTAGAAAACTCAAGTGCACGCTCACAAACAACAGGTGTGCATGCGAACAAACAAGACGAAAAAGGAGTCGAATCACAAAGGAGAGAGAGGCTCACTCGACCAGCCAGGAGAGAGAAGAGGTGGAGCAAACGACTACGCAAACTCCAGCAGCAAGCTAGTAGCAAACGGAGGAGACGAAACGCAGTTAGTTCTAAGGAACGAAGGAGACGAAGGCCCTGACTTAAACGTAACCACCACCTTCAGATTAAAGTCAAGTTAGTTGGCCGCGCAATTTAGGAGATGGAAAGAGTCACTCGACATCCAAGCAACGGCGCGAAAGCCGTTGCGCGGTAGCGCAGCCGTTTTCTTGCTGGACAAGACCAATTCAATCAACCCGGGCCATCCGGTTGGTTATTCATTCTCCACGACTGAAGAGTGACTTTCCATCTGCATTATCGTCGAGCTTTTTCCTAACGCCCAGCATTTCTTTGTTCGTATCCATTCCTTCCTCGCCACCAGCCGATAGCAATTCGGCCAGAACATGACGGAACAGGACAGGAACGAGGATCAGCAGTTGACCGAGTTGAAGCCGTGGATCTCGTTTCAGCAGTAGAGCTAGTTTCATCAGTAGATTAAGTCCCACCACCAAACCAACAGATGGGCCATTACCCCGAGTCATGTGATGGCCGGAAGAAAGGGTTTCAGCCACGGTCCCTTCCGGAGCCCTTTCGTTAAGCTATGGAATTGGCTTATCTCAGGTGAGCGTTGCACCTTGTCATCCCGTATTTGAGGTTATGAAAGAAACACGTGACGGAATACACGACTAGCCGAAAAGAAGGTTCAGTAAAGAACCGAGTTTCATGGCGCGAAACTAGGAGACCAGAGGCGTTATTTGAACCCGAATGAACAAGCAGAAGAAGTAGGCTTATCAGCTTCAGGTGACGTTGCAGGCACTTGTTGGTTTGTGCTACGAGCATATGGTTCGGAGCAGAAGCTTCCCCCGCCATAATAGTTGCACCCGTTTGCTGGGCTTGCTCTGGAGTTTGCGTAGTATCTTGCTCTCTTCTCCTTGGAAGTTGTTCCTCTACAACTAGGATCCAAACAAAGGAGATCTCCTTCGGCCCCTCCGTTTGCGTAGTCTCGCGCAAGGCAGGCGAAACCAGATATGGTTGTAGATGAAAGAGCGAAGGAAGCAACTGTAGCCTACGGTTAAGGGAAGCCGTCAGGGAATGTCTCATACGCCGTAGTGTGGCTACTAGTTCCCGCAGGTATTGGTGTCTGGGAGAATCTATCTTACTGGGCTGGTTCGCCTGGGCCCCTACCAAGCAAACTCCGGCTTCAGCGCCTTAACGCAAGTAGTGTAGTCAGTGAAACCGTAATGTGGCTACGCGCTAACTACGGCTTGACTAAGCCTACTTCTTTCTCTCCTCTCTATGAAGCAGCATCCTCTGTTTGCTCCGCTCGTGTCTCTCTTTCTTTCATGTCACTACTGGATCAACGACAACTCACTGTTGGGGATAACTACCAAGTAATAAGCAGAACACAAGTACAAAACGTATGTATATCTTTGGCGTTGTGAAGCTAACCCGATTATCAACAGAAGAAACAGCATCAACTGAAGCCGATGAAACATAACCAAACTCAGAAGAAACTGCTGCTTCATCTCGATCAGATGCTTACTTGGTTAACCTCTAGACTAGGCTTAAGTGACTGGATCTAAACCTCCATATGAAGAGAGTTTATGTTCCGTTAGCGGTAGCAGGCGCATTCTTTCTTGCGCAGGTGCTGTGAGAAAGAGATCCTTCTTATGGTAAGTAGGCTATCGGTAGTTGTGCAAATTCGTATCGTTGGGCCATTCACGTAGGTGCTCAGTCGAACTAAGTTGGTCTTGCTTGGCTTGCCACTCTAAAGTAGTGAGTCTTCTTCAACTAGCCATACTTAGACTGAATTGGATGTTTCGTAACAGAGTGGAAATGCAGCAATTGAGGACTCAGACGCAGGATCAGAGGGTTCCATCAGTAGTTGAATAATCAGCAGTTTCTTCTCTGATCCGTCAACAAGCTCTGGCTTTGAAGCCGACTCCTAAGTTACGTGTTGTCATCTCCTCTCTTGCATTGACTAAGCCTACTTCTCCTCGTTACGAGGTGAAGGAGTTGGATCAGGCTGGCTCAACATCAGTACTACACGAGCCCCCACAGGCATAGAAGGTTCATAAGGTAAGCATTTTTGTAATCGAAACTCTAATCGAAAGTAGACTCAAGCCTCACCCCTTATTTTATGTATGTGAATTTGACGAATCTAGTTCTAAATACTTGACTGATCTTTCTCCGCTTCAAAGAGGGTCTATTTTGATAGATAGAGATAGACAGGAACTAAGCAATAAGAACAGAATACCAAAGGCTTACTCCTCTCTCTACTCTATCTATGAAGGCTATGAAGGAATTCGTTCATAGAATGCTTTTTGATTGCACTACTTTTTGAAAACAACCGTACGGGGTAGACCCGGCGGAGGAGATTGTACCAAAGGAGACCCGTTTTACCGATCGTTTGGTTGGGTGTGTCCTTAGTCGCCCCGGAGAAGCCATACCCTTAGGAAGCTTACCCAACTCATCGCTTAACTCCCAAGAAAGGAAGACAACCCCAGTAAATCGTGCATAATTGAAGAGGAAAGATTCTCTAAAAAAAAGCCGGCGGTTTCTTTGTGTTAAGAATGGATACTTCTTGGTGTTTGCCGGAATTCCGACTTGGGGATACCTTTGACCGATTGCCTGCCCCTTCATTATTATTAGTAAGATGGGGAAAAGCGGAAGAGGAAGAAGCCCGAAAAATCAAACAAAGAATTCATGAATGCAATGAAGCAAGCCAAGATCAATGGAGGGGCATCCAGTCAAGTACCCACATTCCGATTCCCAATCATGGATGAGCCTCCTCTACGGATGCAAAGAACTCCTGCACCTTATTTCATGAATGGGCAATCCGAGAGGCCTCGAAAGCGATTCGCTTATGAATCTCCTATTGAAGAGTTATACTATGATCGCTCTGTGGTCCCCATGGAGAAGCCTCTCGGAAAGATGAAGATTGAGGCAATGATACAAGCTGCAGTAGAGCAGACCAATACGGGAGGAAACTGATATTCAAGGATTTTTGCCGGCATCCAGATGTAGCTCTGCCGGAAGGGTTCAAGATACCGAAGTTTAGTAAATACAATGGGGTCGGCGACCCATATCATCACTTGCTGTCCTTCTGTGGGGATTGCCGAGGCCTTGATTCCCAGCCTGGGTTATTGATCCACCTTTATCAGAAGTCATTAGAAGGGGAAGCACTCAAGTGGAACTCATCTCTCCCCCTTGATGCTCTACGTAGTTTTGACGATGTGATTGACAGATTCACCAGCCAGTAGTTGCACCAGGTGGAACATCCCCCAATTTCTATGAAATAAAGGATGCTCATTGAATCAATCTTATCTTCACTTCTACGACTCCAGATATTCAATAAGATTATTACGTTCTATTTTCGATGAAACAGAGTAACTGGACTCTCATTCGTATTCTATTCTGGGAAAAAAAAGGGCTGAATTTATATTCCTAAATCTGGAAGATATCATATCTATTTGGGATGAGCAGAGCCGATAGGATGAATCAAAAGAGTTCCGAGCTTACCTGATTGATAGGCCTTTGTACCGCGCACATCACTTAGATGGGCCCCGGAAAGCAACGTAGGAAAGAGCGAAATATATTTGTGTGAAAATAGGAAATTAATAAATTCAAAGGGATCAGATTAGATTTGTACTGGATTTGAAATGAATCCTGTCTATTCTTATCCTAAAACCCCTCTAGACTAGACTTCTGGGTCTTTCAGCCAACTCACTTCGGATATGTATGGAGTATGCTAATTCTTTTTGAGCGAGAGGAGCATTGTTTTGAGGGAGGGAAAGCGTGATTTTATATTAGACAGAAGTGGCTGGCCCGCAGTCTCCTTCTCATGTACAAATCTACCCGTAGCATAGACTTGATCGATCACCACATTTCTATCCATTAAGTAGGTTTTTCCTTTGCAATCATGAAATTTGAAATCCGAGAAAAATAAGAAGAATAAGGTAGGACTTTGAGGGCTTACTTTGTAGGGCTGAACAAGGAGATAGCACAACCTTGCCCGGTCTTCACACCCGTCAATTTCTTAATGAATGAATCGTATGGATTGGATTGATACGTCTGCCTTACCAATTCGGCGGATGCTCGGATTTTCTCATTCGAATAGAAAAAGGGTTCCAAACCTCGATTCCCTTATGTATGTAGGGCGAAGTAATGGACGCTGGTGGTTGGTACAATAGTACAGTAGAACGCGCCCCTTTTGCCGGATCCCACACACCACTTAGTTAGATTGCAGTACAGCCTGCTTCTCACATCTCTCTTGATCAGCTACTTATTCCCCTCATCCCATTAAGAAAGAACTATCCGTTGATATCTTAGCCTAAAGGCCTATATTTAGATCAAGACAGCGATTTGACTAATACTACAAAAAAAGGCTCACTTGCTGCTACTCAAAAAAAGATATGTTCGAGTGCTTTTGAGCCTGGCATTTCTATACCGAGTTGTATGCATGTGAAAAGGATGAACAACCCAATAGCAATAGTCTATTACGTGAATAGAGGGGCACCACACACATTAGTGGCCAAAAGGGGAAGAAGCACACTTCTTTCTTTATTTTACCCATAAGCTAAGGCATGTGCTTCTCATTGTCCAGGCTTATGACTCACCTCATGCTCCCCGACTCTAAGGGAGAGAATGAATGCACTACTTCTCAGTGCACTTGCAGGGGTCGCTCACACACTCCTTACAAACGGATACTATTTAGTGCAAGAATGAATTCTTCCTTTCTCTCGTCGGATTGGGAGTGGCATGCGAATGCTAAGCCAACAAAATGAGATTCCAGGAACCTTTCTTTGTTACCTTTAGAAATACCCCTTCCCCTTACTAGATCAAATAGGGCTTATTACTTAAAAACCGGGAGAGAAATGCAACTACGGGATAAAAGCTGGGTAGAGTAGAGCCTTTTTTTGAGTACCCGAAACCCCAAAACTCTTTTCCAGAGATTCAAATAAATGCATGAGCTATTGTAACCACTTAGCATCCATCTACTTTGATACGAATTTCAATTCGGAAGTTAAGAAAGCATAATTCAAGGTTTTTTAACTGAATAGCAGATTGACCCGGCTTACCATTATATTCAAAAAAATGAAAGCTGCCTGAAGTTGTATCCCGCCTTCTCTAAGAAAGCCTTAACCTTCGGCGAATAGTAATGAGTCTTCACCGGTTCGGTGGCATCTCTGTAAGGATCTTCCTTATGAATCTGGTCTTCTCTCCAGAGGGGCTGCTCAGTCGACTGGTAGAACAAGGTCCCACGCCTCCCGGCCAACTAGGATGGGACATAAAACGTCTTCAGGTCTTGCACAACCGATACCTCCATTTTTGCCATGGATTTTGTGAGCCCATCAGGAGTGCGCATCGTCTGGACCTCTTTTCGGGGAAGAATTCCATTTCTAGAAGTTCCCTCTCGTATGTCGCCTTACTCACTTAGGGCCTTTGGACGACTAAGTCCGCTCGGCTTCTCTTTCTGAATCAGATTCACTTCCGACGTGGAGCACACTTGACCCTGCGTCACTTGATGTATCATCGAGGTCTCTCGAGCCTCTTCTGATTCTGCGTCGCTTGCTGCATCGAGAATAGCTTCTCCTTCTGAACCTTCGTCATTCTTTGAAGAGGGAATTGCTGATGATTCCGGCCGGCTCTGTAGTTTCGAGGCTGGCTTAGATCTTTCCGCCGTTTTGGGGAACATCTTGGCCTTCACTTCTGCTTTGGTTGGCTCCCTTTGAGGGGTCGCAGGGGCAGAAGGCTGACCGACGAACCAGGGTCTAACAGGATGCGATTGACCTTGTGATTGTCAATCTCCCCAATCACATAGTTGGGACGATTGTGTTCAGTTGTTTTCAGCATGAGGTCGTCGTCAGTGAAGGTGACAGCAGCCGAATACTGGGCATACAACGCCTCCTTCATGTTTTCACCTCAGCGAAGTGGCTTTGATATTTGTCAGGATCCAGCAGCGCCTGGACAAACGCAGTCCTGATATCGGATGACAGCATCAGGGCATCATACACGCTGAGGAGGGCTGGAATCTTCTTCAGGTGGCCAATGATGTTGTAATCCACCTTCTCGACCCTATCATTAAGAAAGGCCTTGACGGCTGGAGGGCTCGGAGCTTTCTTCGATGGTTTTGATTCCTCAAGACTATGTGGTTTACCAGTGGGGGCTGATCTTGCTCTTCGGGTGGGAAGCACAACTCCTCTTCCGAATTAGAGCTAGCATCGACGATGTCAATTTTAGCACAGAATTCAACTGTGCAAGGCTCATCTTCCTCGTCCTCTTCTCCATTGTTAAGGAGGTATCTGGGGACGAACTCTTTCAGAGTTACCGGCACACGGGGTTTCTGGACATATTCGTCCTCTCCCAACTTTCTCAAGAACTCTAGAATGTCCTCTTCGGACTGACTGGCTTGGGGAGTGATTGGTTTCTTCTTCTTTTCTTCTTTTGCTTTTCTTGACAGAGCCATTCTTTTTGATACGAGGGTGGGCGTAGAGAGGGAAGATTACATTAATCAAACAACGTATACAGATAGAGATGAGCGTTTGCGCATTGATACCGATACAAAGACAAGGGAAGGAGATTCACCCTTTGCCATAGACCTATTGCGAGAGCTCTTAGACCGTTTATTGGACAGAAAGGCGGGCAGGGCAGATGCTACTAAAATAAGGCCTATTTTAGCATTTTCATTGACCTATAGTACCTCTGCTTGAACACGTCTTTTGACTAGACTAAATCGGCCATGAAGAAGGTTTTCCTCATATTCCCGTTGACGACAGTAAAGGGAAGTTCATCCAGAGAGAGAAAATCTCATAGGATGACCAACAGACATTTGAAGGTGAATGCCGAGACATGTGAGTCTCTTGACAGAGTTTTCTTTTCTTAGGGATAAAAACCTTGATTGCTCTATGGACATGTTCAAGGTCTCAGAGGTTCAGACCTTACTGGTCTCTTGGTGTTTTCAGATGTTAGATCCTACACCAGGTCTTAGTTTATGGTCTTCTCGGACCGTGCTCATGCTGAATGATTGTGAATGTGACAACAAGTCTGACTAAAGACAGATTAAGAATGCAACAAGTGTAACTGGTTATACGACTCAGGGAAATCACAGACTCAGACTGGGTCGAACAGTTAGTTTAGGGTCTTTCCGGACCAACTGGGATAAGCCTGCCTAGAATAGAAATGCAATCCCAATTTGATGCCTGGTTCGAAACTCCCCTTGCCAGCTCTACGACTACAAAAGAGAAGACAGATCCAATCTATTCTAACCTTCAAAACTGACCTTTTAGTACGTGCTTTTGTTCTCTTGGTTCCCGCTAGTGTCATTTTCTTTGGGTTTCTTATCCCGGTGGATCGTGACCCTTCCCTTTGAGTTCTTAAAGGCATCAATTAAGTCAGTTTATTCAGGGAAATCTTTTGAACAAAGAAAATATTCCTCCCACGCGTTCAAGTACCCTGAACGTCAAGCACGAGGATAGAGTTTGATAAGCATCCTAGCTGACTGCGATCTCCGTCTCACCTAGAGTTCGTCTGCGGAAGATATTCACCCG
>VIGT01000039.1:7500-10803 GCA_026686915.1 Exbucklandia tonkinensis | reverse complement strand
TGCAACAATACCATTCGCGGGTTTGAGGTCCATGCTTCCACCTCCAACAGCTTTGAAACAGTGGGCCAATCGCATTTCTGCTGAGGACATTCAGGCCTTTCGACGTCAATACGGGAATATTCTCTCTCTGCTCAGCATCAAGGTGCATTACCCGTAAATTGAGGCCCTCATTCATTTTTGGGACAAAGAAGCTGTGTGTTTCCGCTTCGGGGACTTTGAGCTCGTCCCCACATTGGAAGAATTCTCGCGACTCTTGGATCTTCCCCACGACCGTGATAAACTAGTACGGCCGTTTGGCCATGGAGGCACAGAGAATCTAAGTAACTTGCTGGGCATACCGCGTTCTCAATTGAAGCTCACCCCAGGACTCGGGGAAGCACTGAGTAAATGTCCGGTGGATCTATTGGTTGAATACTTTGCATCTGAAGCAGGTTTTTATGCGCATAAAAACATTTTCAAAGGGAGCAAAGATTACTGGGAGAAATGTCGCCTTACAGCTTTCGCTTTTGCCGTACTGGGGAGTGTTGTGTTTCCGGGGGAGGTTGGCTTCATCGATAACCGTATAGGCCCTATCATGGATCAGATAGATGACCAGCATTCACAGGTACCCATGATTTTAGGAGAGTTGATTCGTTCACTTTCCTATTGTACTTCTCAACGCCGATCGACCTTCTTTGGATGTGCCGCTTTGCTGCGGGTGTGGCTCCTTGAGCATCTCACAAGATTTCGGTCTATCAGGACACGGGGGTCCTTTGACTTGGATATCATCGGCTCATTATCAGCAACATGCCATTGAGCCTAGTTGCATCACCACCAAAGGGGAGTGGATTTCGGTTCTCAACTCGCTTTCGTTTGATCAGATAGTTTGGAAGGTTCAGTGGCTTTGTCTTGGCCAGTCCATCATTCAGTGTAAAGATCAGTACTTCGTTCCTCTGCTTGGGTTCCGTGGAATGGCTGCTTATGCCCCCTCACGTGTTCTAAGGCAGTACGGGCTAATGCAGGTCATTCCTGTAGTAGAAGATTTGAACTCATGGTTCTTTGACTATACTGCTGCCGACAGCAAGATCAGGGTAAAGGAAGCTTTAGGTCTTTGGAAATCTAGACAGCGGGAGGAGATACCTCGAGGCGAGGTTGCGGGTCATTTTGTAACTCAGAGGGCCCATCGAGACTACATTCTGTGGGTAGAAGCAAACTTTGGAAAGGACCTCCCTTCCATTCATGCAGAAAACGTACTAGTCCCTAGCCCTGATTATCGAGACTTCCTGACTGAGTTTCGAGTACGACATCAGAAAATTCAACGAATATGGCTAGCCAGTCAAGAGATTCTCCTAGAGAAGGAGAAGGAATTATAAGATGAAAATGCAGCGCTGCGCGAAAGGTTGTATGACCTAGAGGCAGAAAACCAGCAGTTAATTCAGAAGCAGCATGAGCTGGAGGCAGAAAACCAGCAGCAGCATCAGCAACTTTGTGCAGCTTTCCAGATCCACGAGCATCAGACCACCGGACCAACAGGGCTGGGTAGCAAGAGGCTAAGAAGTGGATTTAATAGCGAATGATTGCCTTTACTTTTATCAGTATCTAGTTGTGATGTGTATTTTGGTTAACTCAAGTATTATAAGTACTTTTGTGACTGTAGCTATAAATATGAAATGTATGGGCAAAATGTGTGGTCATCCCTTTATTTTCCAAGGCTGCATGCCTCTTCATTCTGAGTTTAAGAATACCTCTCCAATTTTATAAATTCAGGACACTTTTTCATAGGTTCATACACCTTTTTACACCAGGGTTTTATTCCTTTCGTTAGGCTCAGAATACCTTCCTTAGGTTAACACTTTACTCCCCTATTTTAGAAGGGCAGTTTTTCAGTGGGATTTCATTTACCCCCCCCCCTCAGGTTCAGATACCTTCACTAGAATCAGAAGCCTTTTGTAGGACTAGATTCCTCAAAAGGTTCGGATACCTTTTCTTTTCGAGGCTTATCGCTTCTTCGATTCATCAGGGCAATAAAGCGCCTCACCAGGTTCAGATTGCCAATATAAGGTCCGGAGTACCTTCCATTAGGTTTAAATGGCTCCCATAGGGTAGAACACCTCCATCAGGTTAGGGTACCCTCTTTAGGACCAAGTCCTATGTTCAAACATTTCACAGTTCAAATGCCACAAGTGCACAATCACAGAGTCAAACACTCATGATCATGGAGTCAAATACTTGCAAGCACAACATCAAATGATTTTGAACATGGGGACATGCACCCTATGGTTCAAACATTCTTTCAAATCCAGGCACAGATGCCACTTCAAGAGACGCGTTTCCCCCCCTTCCTCGAACGGCTTGCTAGCCCTCTTCGAACTATCAGGTTTCAATCCCTAGACTCACCCAGGTGCTGTCTAAAACCTTTGGTTCAAATGCCCTGACACGCCCCGTCGTTGTCTAAACCCGGGTCCAAAGACTTTTTAAAGCCTTTGATGGAGACGCGTCTCGCCCTTTAAAGGCACACATTGCCTTTTACATCGACTGGCTCAGACGCCATGTCGCATCAATAGGCTAAAATGCCTCTTCTATTCTTGCAGGCCCAAATGCCTCAAGCGACGCCATCGGCATTCCTCAATCTCATTCATTCATGCATAATAAGTTAAAAAGTTACCATAATCCTTGCATCATCACATCGCATGTCATGCATAAGCTATATGGTGTTTATAAAGATATCCGAGTCACTAATGGGATCATGTTTCCATCTTATTCTGTTTACACAGGATAAGCTGCAATTATCCATCTGGAAGAAACTACAGCTACTAGAGGAAGGCCTAGGACAGGCAGGGGTCAGAGGACTGTTACACGAAGGCCCGTCCACAGTAAATATGGTCGTCGCTGAAGAAGACTCCTCATCCGGAGAAGAAATCGAAGTCGAGACACCTCCGTCGAAAGAGGAAGAAGTGCGACCAGCCCCTTCTGAGTTCGAAGAAGGTGGTCAAGCTACCGTAGATGAACTTCCCGAAGTTCATCTGGGGACGGACGAAGACCCTAGACCAACCTTTAAAAAAAGCGCATCCCTTCCGGAAGACGAAGCACGAAGGTACATAGCCTTCCTTAAGGAGTACCGTGACGTCTTTGCTTGGACATATAATGAGATGCCTGGTCTTGATCCTAAGGTCGCAGTCCACAAACTGGCCATCCGACATGGCAAGCGGCCCGTAAAGCAGCCTCAACGACGCCTGTCCGAAGGATGATTTCCCTCTTCTCATCTAACGAGTCCATAGCATAGGGGAGGAAGGGCTCTAGTTTCAGTTAGCAGCAGTAGCCTAA
>VIGT01000039.1:0-2500 GCA_026686915.1 Exbucklandia tonkinensis | reverse complement strand
TGGTGTAGGTCTTCCCCAGCTAGGAGTATAAAGACAATTTCAGCCTTTTTTCTCGGTTCGTGGGGGAGGACCCAAAAAAGCAAAGCAGAAAACAAATCCAATACAAATACTGAACAAGAAGCAGCCTACCAACCAGCTAATGAACTCCTTCGTATCAAAGCAAAATTGGCCTTCTCCACAGGGACTCAGTCTTGCTTCCATCGCCTTAGCCTTTGCTATGCCTCGTCTTCCCTTCTTCGGGCTAGGCACCTAAGAGCAAATTCTTTTCATGTGCAGCAGCATAGTCTTGGGTTTAGTCTAAAAATCCATTCACATCGATAGGGGGCAGGGAACCAATAAGAAGCATTTCCGGGCCTATCAGACTATAGCTTTCCCTTTCCGTGCGCATAGGGGATAAAATAAGTATTCATCAACACCTGACATCTTTCTTTTTGATTTAGCTCTATTTTTTATGTCACTTCCAGTGAAGAAAGGGTCGGGTATGTGCCGCTCATACCATCAGCGGATGGATTAATTACCAGTGGTTCCATGCCACCCAGCATCTTGCACTACACGTAGATCGGAAAATACGCTGTTTTATCAGAACTTGGTCCACCGGAAGCTCGTAGCACGCCCTCCCTCTGCTCGTTAGCAAGCAAGCCATCGTAAGAGACGCAGGGTAGTCGTAGATTACAGAAGCAAAGGCGCAGACGAAAGACGTACATAAGACTTTTGATGAGAGATTACTTTCCTAACTGGTATTGCTAAGGTCCTCGTGCCATGCTTCGTCCCCTTTCGCAGCATTCTCCTAGAGGAAGGAAGATGGGCTTTCTGAACTGGCTTACTTCCTTGAATGTGCCTTTGGACGGTCTCTTTCTCTTTGCCTTGTCCTTGTGGGTATTTCATGCCGTTTCAGAGCTGTTCTTACGCTTCCAGACATGAGAGGATGCTGCTTCATAGAGGTCGGTTACCTTTTTCAACGGTATAACAGTAGCTACGGTATCTCAGTACGGCTGTACTGATGGCAGCTCTTTCTTTTTTTCCTTTTAGACTCGCTTAACTCAAGCTTGGCTTTGACCTGGCGAGTCGGACTGGGTATGAAGTTCTGTTCCGGATAAAGGAAGCGACAACGATTGATATAGGATTAATAACTGAGTTGAGTTTGCATTGGCTAGATTCAACTTTATGAAAAGATCATGAAAAGACTTCTGCTGAGATAAGTGAAGACCAACTTCAGTCCGATGAGCGTGAATACCAAAAAAATCTTTCCTAAGTCCTTCATGGCATTTGTTTTTCCGAAAGACTGTAGGGTCCGAAGGAGAGTGGAAAGACTTCCTGTCAATCTAATGTCACCCACATATAAAAAAAGATCTCTATAGGAAGGGTCCGAAGGAGATGGAGCTATATGCCTTGGAGCAGAACAATCCAGAGCCAAGTAAGAAAGTACTCCACCTTTCTTCGCATGCCCTTTCCGCTTGTCCTCTTTTGCCCTACTCGAATGGGGTACTCTGCTTGCCCTTGAACTGCTGCTTGTAAAGCATTGATGGCTTGCTTCTGGGGGCAATTGGCAACCCTGTGAGGTCCACCACAGAGGAAGCAACGTAGGGGTTTGGAGTTTGTCGTGGAAGCTCCCGAACTCTTCGATGAGGTCTTTCAGAGCCTTTGAACTGGATTCACAAGACAGGCTGGATCGGTCGCATGTCTATCAGGCTGGGATCCCCATTCATTCCATCTCCTCCTCGAAGGAAGAGGCTCAAAGGCGGAAGGTCTCGAAGAGCCACTACTGCTCTGCTTGCTTTCCGAAGCGAGAGGCTATGAAATAGACTCTACTTGTTTTCTAGCGATTCCTGTGTACCGGATTAGGACGTCGAAGATGAACTTCTGGTGACCCCTCCCTTAATTCCTTTAAAGTAGTTCTCGATCTCGCAACTTGGTCATTTCATCGATTTCCCACTCCAAAAGGAAGGAGACAGTCCTCTCATAACATAACCGGAAGATGAAGTTCAAGCTAACTCGCTTAGCCCCCAGTCCATGCCGACAATTCCACCATGTAAACTGAGAACCAGTGCACCAAAGATCTATGAGACCACAATCATTTATCCAATCCCGAAAACTAAGTGACAGCGAAAACTACATACCAAAAGGGCTCGTCCCTGACTCTTCTTTCGAGGAAGAAGCACTTTCCCGACTAAGGCCACTAAACGGCGCTATTTAACGGTCCGCAAGCTGCAAGCGGGGCAGAGTCAAGTTCACACTTAAATAAAGAAGTAGCGCGCTAACCAGCAAGCATCAATTCAATTTCTTTCTATATTTAGATACAAGAATTTGAGACAATCGGATCATAGCGAGAAAGATGGAATCCAGTTGAGTCGGTGTCGGTATCAGGGTTTACGCAAGAGGCTCCACCCTCAACCAAACATAGACAAAGAGGGGCTGTTCCTTAGGGTGGGTTAGGAAAAATCCAGGCAATGTTGAATTGAAAAAGGATAACTTTCAATTGGATATAGACGAATGCCCTTTT
>VIGT01000038.1:0-7500 GCA_026686915.1 Exbucklandia tonkinensis | reverse complement strand
AGCAAGAGATACAGGAATCATCGCTCATAGATGTGAATTGAGAAAGCAAGCCCGAATTCTTTTTCATTAGGCTCTATAGTCTGGTCCCTGTCCCTGGTAAGGTCTGATTGTTATCCGCAGTTTTGACCGCGGGAAGGTGAACTTTGCAAATATTTGGTTGGGAAAGAGAGGACTTCTGACTCCGAGCCTACCCTACCCGAAAACAAGTTTCAGCTATTGATGTAGCCTCTTGTCGATACTACTAGTCTTGTCGCTACCTACTAGAGGAATCCCTTCTATACCACTCAACAGAAGCAAAAATCCCATCAAGATAGATTGAATCGACGACCTATACTTCAACTAAAGGCACAAGGGAATCAAGGGTTCAAGAGCACAGAACAGAGGAAATGCACATGGGTCTCCTTGAAGAACGAAGTCTAAGGTAAAGAAAGAAAGGTAGAGTGGGCTTCTAGTTGCTCTGCTTGGATTGGCATGGCTGTCCCCCTTTGCTGGTTGAGGCTCGGCCTTTGACTCTGCTTGCCTCTACTTTTCATGTCAAGCGTACAAGTGTTGTTTAGTGGGATTGACTTCTAAAGACAGGAATTGTTTTTCATCTCCTCGGACAAGACCCTGTATAAGTCGACGTCTTAACCTGACTTCCTGAGCTCAGTTGATTGTTGAAGCAGTAGCTCTGGATCGAGAGCTGGATGCTTACCTTATTATTAGAGAAAGGGGAAAGGCGTAGGCGTAGGCTAAAAGAAAGCATCTTCCTCTGGGCGTGAAGCGCTATGTTAGTGTTTCGTCCCCTACTTCATTTGTTTCCCCCTTTACTGATAAGGTCAAATCGGTTCCCTCCTTACACAAACCAGATAAGGTTTCGAGTGTCCATCATGTTGATGGATCCTTTCTTGACGGTTTTCTAGTTTAGAGACAATCTTTCATTCTCGATTCAAACCAATCCGGATTCAGAGTCGACCATTTCTTCTGGCACTTGATCTGAACTTTCATTACGGTTACGGTGCTTTGCCTCCTCTGCAAGAGGACGGGGTCTCGACAACAGGCCTCCTCTACCTTTTTTTTCGGTACACCACATCTATTGTTTTCATCTTCCCCGGCACGTCAAACTATGATTGATTCCTCAACCAGCTTCTGTTCTGCCCTTATTTAATAGGAGGTTTGGAACCCTGAACACCATTCTTTTTCTATGAGATGGGAACTAAGCTAATGCGCGAATTGGTTTTTGACTGGCTTCGGCTTTATAGGAATAATCAATCGCTTCTTCGTCGTCGCTTCCCAGCCAGCCCGGAAAAAAAAAGTTTCACTATCTTCCCCAGGTCTCCATCTCTCCATCATAAATTCAAAGAAAGACTCGCAGGCAAACCCGTTATTCAAGGGGATGAATCAGGTGCAGGGGTTAGCTTCGGATTCGTATAGGTGATATGGGAAATAGCATGTGGGGGTTTTTGACTTCCTTAGGGGAGAAGCCAATGAATTGTGTGATTTGACTGTTCTCGGTAAAGTGGTTAAACAGCTAGTGGCGTGTACCAAAGGTTATCTTGTGCGTCTGTTCGCAGGAGATGAAAAAGGCTTTGATTGTGTAATAGCTTCGTGCTTAGGTCCCTACTTCATTTTGTTTGATAAATGAAAATAGTGTCCATTGATACCTTCTAGTTATAGAGTGACCGTTTACACACCTTCTCGGGCCAGCGTAGTGGATCTTTCCCATTATGACAGTGAAACGATCAAAAGATGCCGATTAGAAAGGCAAGGCCGAAGCTTTACTAATAAGGGCTAGTCTTGCTTCTCCAGCTCCACCAGAGCATTTCAAAAGAGCGCTCGGGAATAAAGCCTAATCAAAGCGGGCAAACAGAAAGATCGTGTAACTTGACAGGTGCAGCCACGACGGCTTGTTCCTCAACCGCAGTAGCTCTTGTTCTTCTTCCTTCTCAGAGGTCGATTCAGCAGCTTCAGTGACCTCCATGGTTAGTCTTTGTATTGCAGGTTCTAATCCTGAGATGGATTCTTGTGGGCCAGCCTCCGGAGGGATAGCTTCGCTCCTGGGTTCCAGGGATGGCTCCATCTCGGTTGTGGATCTAATCAGCTCCATCAGACCGCCAGCCTCCACAGTGAAGCTTCCGGCCACTGCTTCCACAGCAGGACAGGAGTAGAAGTGAGTGCTTCAGGTGGATAAGCTTCGACGCTCTCAACCTGATTTGGATCGTTTGACTATGGCTCCGCGTTCTTTACAACGCTCGATCACGAGGGTCCAAATC
This sequence comes from Exbucklandia tonkinensis, assembly GCA_026686915.1. NCBI lineage: Eukaryota > Viridiplantae > Streptophyta > Magnoliopsida > Saxifragales > Hamamelidaceae > Exbucklandia > Exbucklandia tonkinensis. Next base: position 5,248 of record VIGT01000038.1, on the reverse strand, counting down.
AGGGTCTCCATCTCGCCTTATTAAATAAGTCCGGGCAAATCTACATTTTCAGAAGTTATAGGTATAGCTCAGGAGATGGGATTGGATCCGGAATTAGAATTGGCTCTGCATCATCTGGAACTAAATAAGCTTCGGGGTCTTTATTTCAATTAGAATCTGCATATGGAATTCGAACCGGGCTACCCCATGATCGTGATTCGATCATCATTAGGTGGTGAGAAACCACGCCTTATGACGAAAGGGGAGCATTACGTCCGATCAAGACACCAGTCTGCCCTCTAATAGAGGGTGCTATGGAAGAAATTAGGCACTGAACTGAGGTTTAGCAGTGCTTATCACTCAGGACGGCCAGACTCCAGTCGTCGGTTTACTGGAAGACTTGCTGAGGAGCTTAGTGCAAGGGAGACCGAGCAAGTGGGAATAAGTTCTTCCAACTGCAGAGTTTGCCTATAAAAACGATGTGAATCGGCCTATGTTAAGTAAGGGGGGAAGTCACCATTCGAAGTGGTGTATGGTAAGAGGACTAACAATAAGGGGGAAGCGCAGCGATCAAAGCTTTGGTTTAGGGCCCACTTGGTTTAAACGAAAGAAGAGATGTTTCTAGCGATTCAGTTACTAGAGGGTTCCAAACCTAGCCTTCCAATATGAGAGCGAGACAAGCAAGCCGGAGCCCATCCAATGAAGGAGCTTGCTACGATCAATATCCGAACAACACCTTGACTTTGAATCTAGATGATGGGAGGGACCCCCTCTCCCGCGCGATTTGATCTCTCTCCCATTTGTCGAGTCGAGCTATCACCCCGATTGGAATAGATATACACAGCCCCTCTACCCCCTACTCTAGTCAGCTTTCTATCTCTTTCTCCAACCTTCGATGATCCTCCTGCAGGCAAATCATCGAAGTCAAGAAGGAGTGATGGGCCTGATCTTCCGATATCGATATCTGATCCATAAGCTAGCTCTTGGTTAAGAAAATCCAAAATATGCAGACCCGGGTGCAGTAAACGAACTTATACTCCTTCGGACCCTCCCCTCTATAGTTCTCCCCTTACATAAAAGGTGAGTAACAAAGCTTCTACCGTTTGAGGGACGCCGTGCGATCATACAACTACTCCACGTGGGCCTTAATCTGCGCATACGAAGAAATAAGAACATGTTTTCAAAGACCTCTGGAAATGCCCGTTTTGTCTACTTAACATATGGGACGAGCTAAGCTATATACCGGCTTGGAGCTTTCTTCACCAGTTCCCATAGCCTCTTCTCTTCCATCTTTTCCTAAAGCAGGGTTGGCTTTTAGTCCTTCTTTCCCAAAAGAAGTAGACCTTATGGTACGTACCTTCTTAGCCATTGGTGCGTTAAGGCTGAATGGGTAGTCTAAAAAGACAATTGGCTTCTCCTCAAAGGAAGTCATATGCTCTTTTCTTAAGTGTGGTGTCTTCAATACAACCTTCCCTAAAAGTAGAGGTAGGAGATCCAGTTAACGAATAGGCTACGGCTGTAGCTGCAGCGAGTAATGAATTCTCGGATGCTCTTTCTTAATCTGATATAAAGTGGTTCCTTATTCTCGGCACCTATCAAAGTCATGTAATCCCTGTGTACTTGTCATCGAAGCCCTTTTTCAATTCTCCGAGAGTCGCAATCGATCCAATGTGATTGGCGACTCATTATCCGCCCGACCAGCCAGAACCTTTACGTCTATAGGGGCTCTGTTCCACACACATATATGTCCGGATGCTGTGATCGGATTGGAAGAGAATCAGGCCTTGCTTGATAAGGGGATTGCAGAGTTGTCTTTATCCGGCAGCCTGCAAACGGAGGCTGAAAAACTACAGGGACCTCCCCTTTTTCTTAATCCAATAAATAGGCGAGGTCCCTGTAGTTTTTCTTTCAGCTGGTTCTAAATAACAAAAAAACAGAATGAGGGCTCAAAGGGCTCGACTAGCTCCCCCTCTCTTTACATCCATTGTTCTCCCGGTCAGGACCAACCCACATATCTCCATCCGGTAGGTCCGAAGGGGTCTCGATCTGGCTTACTTAATTCACTCGGGCCTGCTTATTCTAGACGGAAGAGAAACCTCGATTGGAAGCTCGCTCGAAAGAAGTTAGGGTTTGCCGCCCCGAATGCTGGAACTCGAAACCCCGGGTTCTCATATCAGCCTTTTCAGCTCGTCTTTCCCCTTCGTTCAAACATTTAAGGCGTATTAGAATGTTGTGGGTGCATCTGGATGCAGGAGGTGCAATTGTGTAGCTAGCGTCCACGGTGAGGTCTCTTCGCGCTAATACTTATCATCATTCCTTACCGGAGCGGAAAGGGTGCTTCTGAACCCACGGTTATAAGGTGGAGCTACCTTCCTTTAAAGTCTCTATGCCATTCCAGAACCAGAGTGGAATGATTCGAAGTACCTTCCTGCCCGGTAGGAGACAGCCCCGGTAAGCTTCGAGCTGGAGGTGTAGGCACTTAGCTTAGATAGATAGGCTGGGCCCCTTGCGCCTGTTTTTTTCGTAACATTAGTAAGGTAGCTTGCTGAATGCAAGAGATAGAAAGGCCTGCTGACCCTATCCTTCTTCCATACTCACAGCGAGTCCATTGTGCTTACGAACGAGTGGAGCGTCTTCAATGCGAGTTGTGCGTGGAGTTTCGCCTAAACAGTGAAATAGTGGCGTTTGTTGTTTTCGAGTTCCCCCTGCCTTCGGAAAGGAGACTCCTAATGGTACCTTCGTTCTCCATAGGCGTCTGAAGGGGGAGTGGAGTTCTGGGATTCTCTTGGGAGAAGCCCGCCAGCTTACAAAGAGGGCGCTATTTAACAGTGGTAGGGGAAGTCGTCCCGAAGCGCAACCAGACTCTTGTTCTTCCTCTTCAGCGGCCAAAGCAATAAGCAGTTGTTTTCGGTTCGTTTTGAGTTGAGTTCCTTTCTACAGGGACGCCCACGCAGCGGGGGTATGGGAGTAAACAGGGGGGCAGACAAAGCAACAGGGGGTAAGTCCGCTAAGTCCAGCTAGTCCAGTCAAGCTAGTCTAAGCAATTCTGCAGTCACTTCACTTGCTCCTTCGGAGGACTAAGGGAGATCTTTACTCACACAGCCGAAAGATAAGATGCGCTACTAATGCGGCTCAACCCCCCAACACGCCAATACTCGCAACTGGTCGCACTAAGGAACAATGACTACTGACTACTTTGGCTTAAGGCTAGATAAAGACATTGGGTGTAATCGCTCTGGAATAAAAACCTGCTCTTCATTGAGTTGGCTTCTCCGGAGGATCCTCGCTTTGTCTAGACAGCGGTACAAGCAGTCCCCCCGTTGGAAGACCTATTATCAATTTAATAACCTTTATCTTTATATGAACTATATCCACTACACAGACTTTCCGATACAGAAAGGGAAAGAGAAAAATCGCCTACCAAAAGACTTTTTTTCGATCTCCATTCTCTAACGAATATCTCTTTTCCAGTGGATCTTTCTTCTCCAGCGGATCTATATTCTCTGGAAGATCCCCCTTATCCATCGGAAGATCATTATGATAAAATGGGTGGAGAAAAATGAGCAACTACCATTTGCATAGACCAATCCTTGACCTCGATCGAATCCCCCAAGCTCACTCGAAAGCCCTTTTTCGCTCTATAAATGCTTTCGTCTTGGATAAATGCGCATTGAATTGCTTAAGAACGCGTATAAGTCGTTCTAACGCGATCTGAGAGGCTTCGTACTGTCCTTGTTGGGCCAGCCGTCTATTACATAATCTAAGTCAGTCCTCCCTGAAAGAAGGGAAACCACTATTCTTTTAGGAATCCGGCTAGCCGCGCTACTCGTAGAGGCCTTAAGCGAGCATTCAGTAAAAGTCAGTATTAACCTTGCCCTTGTTTACTTTTTTGGGGCTAGCTAACCATAGAGAGGAGAGCCCGTTGAGGAATGGGCATCTGAACCGGGCCAAGCTCTTAGAATGAATGAGTACTTCGGGACTCTATGACTAACAATCTGAACTGGACCGGTAGTATCCGAATGCACTAAAATGGATTTATAATCGATTGATGCACTTTTCCTTTCCCGGGAAACTAACAAGCCGAACTTGTTAGAAGGCTGTTAAAAATAGTTATAACCTACTTAATTAAATAGAAAGAGAATGTGGTGGTACCGCCAAAATATGGTCAAAGAATCATTCGTAGGTCTCGGAGTCTCGGTTTTAGAGAATCGGAGCAGGCACCAACAAAGAATAGGTTGAATGAACCGGACACCGTACCTCACCCGAAATCCCGCTGCCAAAAAAAAAGGAAAGCACCTGCAGCGTACAAGCGGAGGAGTCTTTAGGTAGTCTTTCCCTATTTCCGAGCTTGGTTGGTTAGCTCCTTTCGTACTTGTATTGTACTTGCTTTTCGTTGACTAAACCGCTGACTGGCCGGTTTGCGAGTGATGAACCGATCTCGGGGAAAAGGTCAGACTTGATAAGTGAGTTCAGAGACAGAAGTGGTCAAGGGGCTAATTGACTCGCATGCTTACCGCGAAGCGGAAGTGAGTACTTAAGCGGACTTAGCCACTGATTGAACTGATCTCGAAGCGGACCGGGTTGCGTCTACGGCGGGAAGGGTAGGATTTGGGTTTGTTGGGGCAAGGAGTAGTTTCTTTTCCGCCAGGGGAGGAACGAATCCACGAATCAAACAAGTGAACCATGTTGTTCGAAGCGATCCAAGTGAGACTGGGACTACGTACTACGCGAATCAATTATTCGTTCGGTCAAGTCCAATGCTGAGATGACTGGACTCCCCAAAGAATGACATAGGGCCTCGAAAGCCACATCAAGCAACCCTGGCCAAGCACTCGGAAAGCCCAATCGAAAAAAACAAGTGAAAATTATGCCTATATATTGAGCTATGCATAAAGTTCATACTCATCTGTTGACGGAAGAGAGCCTGGGTTGCCAACCTTTGCTTTTGTTGTGCCGGAAGGGAAAGTCCGGGTATGCAGGCTACGCAAGAGTTTTTTTTTCCGCGGATGACGAGGCTTTGAGTTCCTATTACGGCAGCTAGCTGAGACAGAGACCATTGACCTAGGAGATGGCCTCTTTGCCCAACGAATTGAACACCCCCGGAGTCAGCTATGGCTGGGTCAGCCTTACTCAAGTTGTAGAACGAGGTCATCTACATAGCACTCAACCTCGTGATGAAGAAGTTCTTTGAAGATGTTGGTCATTGCTCGCTGGTAAGTTGCACCGGCATTCTTTAGACCAAAAGGCATCACCTTGTAGGAGTATATAC
>VIGT01000037.1:0-11583 GCA_026686915.1 Exbucklandia tonkinensis | reverse complement strand
CCTTACTCAAGTTGTAGAACGAGGTCATCTACATAGCACTCAACCTCGTGATGAAGAAGTTCTTTGAAGATGTTGGTCATTGCTCGCTGGTAAGTTGCACCGGCATTCTTTAGACCAAAAGGCATCACCTTGTAGGAGTATATACCAATAGGAGACCTCAGGGCAACGTGTTTTATATCTTCCGTGGCCATCTTGATAACTGGACTGAATGTCTAATCATAGTCTATACCCTCTTGCTGCTTGTAGCCAAAGGCCACCACGCGAACCTTGTAGCGATCAATAGTTCCATCAGACTTTGACTTGACTTTCTCTTGTATAACCAAGACCACGAGCAGTTGCAGGTCGAAGGTTTAGGTCAAGCAAGTAACCAGTCTCGGTAGCTGATGAGGTAGCATCCGGGCAAGCAGTTACCTCCTAAGCAACCACTCCTGCCAGTAACCGAGTTGTTAGTTACGGCTGAAGCTGTTGAAGCGAAGGTCTAAGCTGTCTACTACTACAACCACCTTAAGTAAGTTGTTCTCTTCACCCGCCGGGTGTTAATAGTATGATCACCTCACAAAAGAGTGGCATCGAATCAGTCGAACACCCTAGCATATCGGTTTTACCCGATTTGGCTGTCACGACGGTAAGCCCCACTCCAACTCCCTTGCCTTAATTTCCCGGTTCTCAACCTTACGAATCCCTAGGGCAGGAAGGTCCGGACAGAGTCAGTGAGTTGGTAGCTTCGTCTAGAGCTGCGGAAGACCTAAGGTCGAAGGGCTAAGCAAGTATATCTAATATAAGAGTTCCTTCCCTTGCAGCTATGAGTTAGAGCTTTGAGCTCTCATCTATTGGCTCTAGGAGCTGTTCCTTTCACTCCTCTGACTTTCCCTCAGAATCCCTAAGGTCTCTGCCGGTCCGTATCTAGGAATCCGAGTAGTCACATTTGTAGTTTTTCTTGTTTCTTTAGCTCTAGTAATGGACTTTTTCGGAGTAACGTCCGCTCGATTCTTCTTTCTGATCGTAGACCAACCTTCTAAGAAACCCTTCTGCTCTCGCTCGGGCTTGCCGTAGTTCGCTACCCTTCGGCATCTTCAGATTTAGATTCTCTCCTTCGGACCCTTATGCTCGGGCTTCTGTGACTAATCTACGACTACCCTTCGCTTTTGATTCATATATTGGCTCGTTCGTTCACTCTCCTTCTCCTTCGGACCCTGTTGTGGTGAAAGTGGCTGAAATGCCCCGTTCGAGAAAGCCCTTCAGGTTCTTCAACTTCTGGGCAGATCATCCTGGTTTTCTCCCGCTTGTTAGGGAGGTTTGGTTGGAAGATATCCAAGGTTCTCCTATGTTCCAGCTTTGCTCCAAGCTGAAAATTTTGAAAAGAAAGTGAAAAGATCTGAATAACCTCCACTTCTCTGATATTCAAGGTAGGGTTGTGCAGGCCAAGGCTAGATTGGAAACTCTTCAGAGACAAATCCAAGATAGCCCGACAGATCCTCATCTTTGCAAAGAAGAGGTAATGGCAGTTAAGGTTTATGGTGACCTTTGCAGGGCGGAAGAAAGTTTTTTCAGGCTAAAATATCGGATTCAATGGCTTAACTTGGGAGATCAGAACACTGAGTTTTTTTTTTTTCAGATCGGTCAAGAGTCGCCAAGGGAGAAACTAAATTGTCTCTTTTGTTAAGGAGGACGGTTCTAGGGCCCTTCTTAGGTAAAAGATGAAATTGTTGGCTTCTTTAGGAATCTTCTTAGGGGTACTCCTCTCCAAGGTACCATTGAGATGGATACCCTTGATAGGGTCATGAAAAGGCTCGAGAGACCTCTTCCCAGTGTCTTGACCTTACTAAAGAAGTTACTGATGATGAGATTCAAAATGTTTTCTTTTCCCTCAAAGACAACAAAGCTCCTGGCCCCGATGGTTTCAATGCTCTTTTCTTTAAGAGGGCATGGTGTGTAATAGGGCATGATGTTATAAAGGCCATCAAGTCTTTCTTCCAGTCTGGCAGGTTGCTAAAGGAGCTCAATGCTACTGCTATTGCTTTGGTTCCTAAAGTTCCTAATCCAGATAAGTGGAAGGATTTTCGGCCTGCTGTAACACTGTCTATAAATGTATTGCCAAGATTGTGGCTAATCGATTCAAAGTTGTCCTTCCTAACCTTGTTGGTCCCCAGCGCCTTTATCCAAGGCAGAAGGATAGGTGACAACATCCTTTTGGCTCAGGAGCTCTTGATAAATTACCACCGGGACAAAGGTTCTCCCCGATGCGCTCTAAAAGTGGATCTCATGAAAGCTTTTGATAGAGTTCGCTGGGACTTCATTCTTGGGATTCTCAGGGCCAGTGGTTTCCCTAATGCTTTTACTCAGTGGATCATGGAATGTATCTCGACGACCAGCTTTTCCATCTCTGGGGAATTGAATGGATTCTTCCAGGGAGGGAGGGGCCTCAGGCAAGGAGACCCATTCTCCCCATACCTGTTTGTTTTAGTCATGAAGGCCTTTTCAGGTTTGCTGTCTGACAAAATTCAGCAGGGGCATTTCAAGTACCACTGGAGATGCCAAAAGCGGAAAATCTCTCATCTTTGTTTTGCGGATGACTGACTTTTGTTTTGCAGAGGGGAAATTGGTTCCGTCTCCATCATCAAAGATTGCCTTATTTCCTTTCCAGAGATGTCCGGCCTCACTCCTAACCCGGACAAGAGCAACATTTTCATGTGTGGGGTTGACGAGAGTGTGAAGTGCCAGTTGCTTGCTTCCTTGGGGTATAAAGAGGGTACTTTGCCAGTTAGATACCTCCTTCGGACCCTTATCTCCTCTAGACTCAAGAAAGTTGATTGCTCTATCTTAGTTGATAAGATTGTTGGAAGAGTCAAGAGCTGGACTTGTAATTTCCTATGCTGGCAGGCTTCAGCTGGTAAACTCTATCCTATTTTCTATCCAGGTTTACTGGTCTTCTATCTTCGTTCTTCCTATGGGGGTTATCAAGCAAGTGGAAGAGATTCTCAGATCCTTTTTATGGAAGGGATCGGAGCTCAAAAGCTCTGGGGCTAAGGTGGCTTGGGATGTAATCTGTAGACCAAAGAAGGGTGGTCGTAGATCAGGGTTTAAAGCGAGTGGATCTTTGGAACAGAGCAGCTATGCTCAAGCATCTTTGGCATATCTGCTTTGACAAGGACCATTCGATATGGTCTAATTGGGTTAGGGTCTACCTTATCAAAGGTAGGGACGGACTTCTGGGCGTTGAAGCTCCCAGGTGATTGTTCTTGGTCTTGGAGGAAAATCTGGAAGCTCAGACCGCTTGCTCATGGCAGAATAGTTAAGGTAGCGGGCAATGGGAATTCTCCTTACACTTTAGTTTGGAAGGGGTCTCCCTCTGGCTCCTTTTCCATCAAATCTGCTTGGGATAGTCTCCGCCCCCGGGCTGCTTCTGTTTTCTGGCATAAGCTTGTTTGGCACAGGTCTCGAAGAGCCTCGTCACGCTTTTATCCTCTGGTTGGCTACCTTGGGGCAGGGCCAGATCTTGATGTAGAAAGGAGCGGAAGGAGAAGGAAGCTTACGATTCTGTTGGTGTGAAGTGAGCTCTAACAATCGATGCGGCTAAAGGAGCCTGCTTTGGTGGCCCTACGAGGAAGTCTTGCCCATTAAAGTAAGCTTCAAGCCTCCGGCAACCGCCTATCCCAAGGTAGGTGGGAAATTCATTCCGGATGGAACTCAATATTGAACATTTATAGGCTTCGGAGGATGTAGATTCGGCAAATGATTACTCTTTTTCAGGTGCAGATGAGGCTTATGGGGAAGAGGAGGCAAGGGCTGACGCTTAAGCATCGGCAGCCTGTCCCAGAGAGGCGCAAATCGTGACTGGAAATGGGGGCGATAACCATGCCACGTCCATCCATTCAGCCCATTACCGGACCGGCAACCTGCTATTCTCACTATTATGAGCTATGATCCTTATATACGTGATAACAACCTTCTACCACAAGCCTACTATGATGAGTTGGCATGATTGATCAACTTCCCTTACTAGAATCGCTTGGCTAGGTTTTGCAGCTCTATCTCGCAGCAATTTTCGAATGATTCCGTGACCTCCTTTCCTGTCCTGAAAGAGTGTCGCTGGCTTTCCCAGTCATACTAACAAGACTCTCGATCACGAACGAACTCCCCTTGCTCAAAAGTCATGAGTCACTCTGACAGCCATGTCACCAAGTTATTACTTTCGAAAGTGAGATCACCACCGACTTGTTGAAGAGGGCCTAAACCTTTCATTCAGAGAAGTAAGCTTGTCGCTCCAACCCGGTATTTTGTTTCTCCTTCGGACCCTTGCCTCGCCACTCATATTAGTCTTTATTGATTCTTATTCGGGCTATTAATCATTGATCCATCCGTTCACTCACCCCGGCCAGATATCGACCATGAAAGAGTAAATGATCCAGCGAAGGCATAGAGGGTGGCAAGAGTCAAGGGGCACCCCTTCCAGCTCTTGCTGGCAGAGTCAAAGGTAGCAGCGGTTCCAAAGCCCGTAGCAACAAAGCAAGCATGAGAATCGACTAGTCGCCTAGCCTGGTTCCGGTAGAAAAGGAGGTGCCTTCGGTCTTTAGCCAAAGGATGACTATGGTTCCTAAGCTTGAAATGGCTTCAGTGGCACTCTTTCGCGCAAGTAAAGAAGCAAAGAGGCAATGCCTTAGCTAGGGATCATCAGAATGGTAAATGGTAACTGAAGGATCGACGTAGTTGAGAGCAACCAACCTAAACAATTAGAAAGTAGACTTGCTTGGGATGAGGGTCCGAAGGATGGTCTACGATCAGAAAGCGGTTGCGAAGGGTAGTCCTAGATTAGTCACAGAAGCCCAAGCGGGAGCTCTTCGGAGTGAGTCTCCCATAGCCCTCAAAAGCGGTGGGAGAAGGGTAGTCGTAGACTAGATTGCAAAAGCGAAGGCTAGAAGCCCGAGCGATTAGAATCGAAATCTTCAGTATATAGATTGCAAAAGCGAAGGGCCCGAAGGAAAGAAGGAGAGAACCCCGAGCGATTAGAATCGAAAAGAGAAAGCGAAGGGCCCGAAGAAGGAGAGAACCCCGAGCTATTAGAAGATAAAAGATATGAATAAGCGAAAGCATTGCCAAGAATTAAGAAAGAAAGGCAAGATTTCATAATTAATAATTAAGAATTAAGAAAGAGAGCCTAGAATTAATAATAATGAAAGAGAGGCATTAATTAATAACAATGTAAGATACTAAAGGCTATTGAATAAATAAATAGAATACTTTGCAGTCGAATTTACAGAAGCACAAGCAGATGGTGAAGGCTGTCAAAGAATCTGAAGAGAAGGGTAGATTAGGCACTCGACTAAAAGGTATTCTTATCGCTTGTGCTAAGGAGAGAGAGCAGATTAGGGTCCGAAGGAGTGAATCTCAATCTGAATCTCCCAAAGGCTAGCGAAGGGCTTCCCTTCAAAGAAGCCCAAGCGGCAGCAGATGCTCTTCTCTGAACTTGGGAGTGAGCTCACTGAAACTCCCATAGCCATCCAAAGCGGAGGGAGGAAGCCATTCAGTGAGTGAACGAACGAGACAATATAGGAAGAAATAGCGATGGGCTTCAAAAGAAGCCCGAGCGAGAGCTTTAGTCCTAGATTAGAATCTTCAGATGAAGATGCAATAAGAATCTGAATCAGCCGAAGGGTGGTCGTAGATCAGGCAAGCCAGAGCGAGATCAGTTTCTTAGAAGGGGAGGCCCATTTCCTAGTTTTAAGCAGCACCATCCTAGTCCAGAGCACTCTCTCTATGGGCAAGACAAGCAGCCCGCTTCGCTTCCTTCGTCTCATTACAGGGAAGGATAGGACCTCGGTCGGTTCCAAGGAAGAAGATCTGCTTAATCGGAAGAATCCGCTGAGACAAAAGCAGAGGCTGAATCAGCTGCATCAGCAAGCGAATGCCTTTCTTAGAATGGTTCGGAAACCCAGTTAGAATCACCCCGAATCCTAAGATCCAGGGAGGTTGCCTAGAAAGAGAATTTCTAAATCGAAAGAAGAGGCTAAAGCATCAGAATCCGCTGAAGGCTGAGAAAGCCAATAGCGAGGCTTTTAAGCCACATCACGCTTTTTTCAGGGACCGATCAAAGTTTTTCATTAAGAGACTTTTGTCTCTGATTCAAACCTCAATCTTGGAGCTAGGGCTTCATTCTATGGGTCCGAAGGGTCCGAAGGCTAGTCGTAGATTAGAAGAAGCACGCTAGCGAAGGCAGAGCAAAGAAGAGAAAGATGAAGAAGAAGCCATATGAGTTGAAGCGAAGGGCTGAACTTTACAGAAGCCCAAGCGATAGCAGATGGTCTTCAAAGAAGACGCCTGTCTGCGAGTCTGTCTTTCTTCTATATAAGACATACCAAAAGGTCTAAAGGAAGAAGCCGAAGAATCTTCTTCAGAAGCCGAAGGATCAGAAGGCGACCGGAGGGAGGATCTGAAAGAGAAGAGAAAGATGAAGAAAGAATCTGAAGAAGCCGTTAGATCAGAAAGCCTCTACGGCAGAGCATAAGGGTCCGAAGGGTGGTCGTAGATCAGAAGGAGAAAGAGGAAGGTCTCCTTCATCAAAGGAAAGGATCGAAAGCACAAGATGAGTATGAATCCCCTCAAATCGAACCAAACTTCTTTGCCTAGTTGGGCCCGGCAGGGCTCCTGTATGAATGGGTATTGATAAGCTTGTGCTGTGGAGAAAAGGTGCCCCCAAGCCCGGGGATCCCGCATCCACGAAAGAAGTAAGGGGACTACTAGGCCCACGAACTGCATGACCTTAGCTCTTATTTCATTGCTCCTTTGCCCTCTCTCTTTTCCATTTGAGGTGTAGTAGGGTGTCACTCAATTCTTTCCTTTTAGTACGTAATGGTGGCTTGGAAGGTAAATTAACCGGAAACAAAAACCGGTAACAAAAGAATCCATATCTGGGATCCCTCCTGTCGTGGCATTTCATCCAATGTCTGCTGATCCGAACTTTTCACGAGCTCTCGTCTCGACCTGGATTAGAGTCCTACTTAAGTAATACACGCTCGCATCGCTTCCATTTCGATTATCCTGGCAAAGCTCCATAGGCGCTATAAGCAGCCAATATGTAGAGCTTGAGGGGTCGCCCTTTGATGGGGAGCTCATAGGAATAGCGGGATGGAACTTAATCTTCAAGTGAGAACCGCTTCCCTCTGCCAGTACGCTCGGCAGGCCTGTCCACAGAACGATTGTTTCATTGGTATTGGTTTCCGATTCCTATCGAGTGTGTCTTGAATGACAAGATTTGGATAGGATTACGAGAAAGCCCCGAGACAAGTTCCAGTTGATTCGAGCGGGATGCCGGAGTGGGGAAATAGGAATCAAGGGAAGAGAGGAGCCCTTCCCATTTTAGACATGATTGGCAAGCGTAGTCATCGAGCTCTTCTCCTTGCGAGCGGTATCGCTATCCAGCAGGGCGAAGCGAGAAAAGAAAGATTCTAGCCAGCGCTTCTCGATTATCCTTCCATAGGTTCCTTTTCTTCCCTTGAGAAGCAATTAACAATTGCGAAGTGTGAGTTTCGTTACGAAGATCCGAAAAGAGACACAGGAAGAGCGGGGCGAGGCTCTGAAACATGTACCACAACTTTAGGGTTCCACGGGCGTATCCACACCTTCGGTGCCTAATGATGGAGTGCATTTCACCTTATATGGTTCTCCCTATTGAGAAAGTCTGTCTATTTTACCATGCTCTTTGAATAGAATGAGCCTAAGCCTCTGTGTCCGGCTGCGCCTCCTCATAAAGTACGGCTAAAAGGCCGCTACCCGCAGCTATAACAGCTCCTCCGCGACCTCTTAGGTCCATCCAGCCTGTGCACATGGGATAATGTTCAGTATACACCGTCACACGAACAGCTTCACTTTTTTAGGGACATGCCTTTCTTTTTCGCCTGTTACACAGCAAACCGACGACTTTTATCTAGCCTCAACCAAGCTTTTCGTTCGAATGAAAAGGAAAAGCCGCACATTAGCTAGCCATTAAAAAGAATGCATTTTTTTTTTCAATCAAACAGGGATTGTTTTACACCATGGATTCTTTGCTCTTCTCCGTGTGTATTGGAATGAATGGAGTCACTAACCCGACTTTCTACAGCCGGGGGCCAACCCAGTGATCAATGACAGCTCCGCACTGATTAGTATTCCAGCTACCCGATAAAGTCTGGCACTTTTTAAGAAAGTTCTCGGTCGCACACTTCGCTGTGCTCAGTGCCTTGCATTGGAAAAAGGGTTCCGTTTCAGCCCTTTCTTCTACGCTACGTTGAGGGAGCGGTCTCTGCGACAGATCTCGAATGGCTTGGTTCCTTCGTATCGGACTGGGCCTTAAGTGGACTTACAGCGGTCTAATAAAGAAAAAGGATGCTCTAGCTTTCCCCACCTTTCTCATCCCCACCGGAAAGGCGGCAAATATAAGGTGGGGATCCGATAAAGGCGAATTTCTTCAACTATTCGTCCAATCCACCTGAGTAAGCGAAGGCCCTCGAATCGCCGGAGACGTCAAGGTGTAATCCCTCGTAAACGGGAATCTGGGGAAGGCGGGAAGGAGTTGTGAAAGAAAAAGCTGCTTGACTCGCCGCTGGTGCTATTAAAAAATCGGTTGTTAACGTAACCGCTGATGGAGGAATTACCACTCTTACTCTATCCGCTGTTGGGACTGATTCGAGTGGAGATTTTGAGGTCAAGCCACTACTAGGCGAGCATGGAGCTTCAACGAGACGCCGGAATCAGAGTGGAATCTTTCAGGAATCATTCCTATAGCTATTGTGCACACAGCCTTGAGGGTCATTCCTGTATCCGCGTGTATGCAATCGTAGTGCCTCGCCTGCCAGGCGAACAAGGGCTCTTCGGTAAAGCATCTCCTTTTGTGTTGATAATAGTCGCTAGGAAGTCTGGACTTTCCCGTTCGGGTTCTTCTCCAGTTCCTTAGCTTCAGTGAGCAAACGCCCCAGGGGTGGGCACGGTTGCGGGCCCGAACGAAGGCCTTTCAATGGTGTCGAGGAATGAATGTCAGGAGTTGACGTCAGTCAGAGAAGGAGTCGTCGGCCTTGAATGAGGAAGATTTCTGGAAAGAGCATTCCTAGTTCAATCCGTCCTACCCCGACCAGCAGTTCTGAATAGCTCCTTCCTTTCCTGGTTAGAGTTCGGTTAGGGTTGGTTGAAGTTGTGCGTAGCTTGAGTGAGTTCAGGGCCTGCCCCCATGGAAGGGCAGTCCCGAACGAACGCCTGCATCTTCATCGATGCCGACCCACCGGCTGAATGGCCGATTTGTTTGAAAAAAAAAGCACTCAAAGCGGGTCAAAGAAGGTCACTTATCCGCTCGTTTTTAGTACAAACAACAAAAAAGCACCATCCATCCAACGGGCAGGGTAGAGTCTCAGACGGAGGTTTTTCTCCCTGCGAGAAGGAACAGAGCTTCCTTAGAGCTTCCTGTCTTCCCTCTTACGAAGAAGTGAGCGAAAAAAAAAGCATCTGTAGGAAAACTTCTACTCCCTTGGGGCTAGACTCCTTTCGTATACTCTCATTAGCGGACTCGCTACACATCAAACTAAAAGCTTCAAGCAGCATTCCACATTTCGATCAGAGAGAGCCCAGCAAGCGCCCCAGCCACTTGTCATAGCGCCTTTCCACCAAGCTTGTGGCTGACGCCTGCCCAGCTGCACAGTGCCATCATACCTGCGGCCCGGTCTCGCTGCCTTACCTTTCTAGCTAGCTAGCACTCCGGCGCCCGGCGCGCTCGTGCCCTTTGCCTTCTTGCCTCAGCACCTTGACCGGCACCCTCACATGACCCAACTTAGCACTGTCGCTTACCTCGTCAGCCCAGCCTGACGATCAAAAGCCTTACTAGCACTTCCTAAGTCTCCCGCACCAACGTTCATGCTAGCAACCAAGTGTCAGCTCCAGCTAGCCAACAGTCAGCCGAAAAGGGGAATAAACCTCCCTCACTCAACTCCTCGGCGTCCCTGTAGAGGTAGGAGAAGAAACCCATAACATTCTTCTCCCACTCAAGATCGTTCCGCCAAGAAACATCTTCAACTGGTTTACTACTGAGTTCGTTACTTTGATCTGTTGAAATCTGACCCCAGTAGTTTCCCATTCTGTTGGACCAGGCACCACCCTGCAACTATGACATAACTTCACCCGCTTCTTCCCCAAGCGCTCCTAGGTGAATACAACGGAGTCACTCCCCGCAACTCCAAGCCAAAATGTGCATGTTTTTTCCACCACAACGGCCCACACGCACAAAACAATGTCGGCCTTTCGCACTACCCGCACGAAATGAAATAATGTCTGTTCTCCGCGCCATCCCTGACCGCCAACAGACATAAACACAAGAACACGCATGAAATAATGCTTGTTCGCCCGCAAGAATGAGGGGCTTCCCTTACTCGAGCTCCCGACGCCCGCGGAGTCTGCTGCCCACAAACCCAGTTCTACTTGTATCGCCCCGCGCATCACAAGTAAGCCAACAGCCTTATGGGTCAGAGCCAGTCCACCGACTCTACCTCCCAGCTTTGAGGAGAGTCACTTCCTTGACTCCTCATCAGGATGACCCAGTAGTCCGCTACCCGGCAATCACCCCCACCAAGTACTGTACCGACAGTACAACAATTCACCAAGTGCCATATCAACAGCACCATATTGGTTCTCAATTGTCCCTCCAACCAAATGGACTTCCGTCACATTATGAAAGTGGCACTGAAGCTCATTCCAGTGCCAAATGTTCACGCCCGAGAACACCACACCAACTTATCCAACAACCTTCAACACACACATAGTGTCTTTCTCCATGTACAATCCTTCGATACTGTCTTTCACTTTAGAAAGAAACTTTAAACAGTTCTAGTCTCATACCGACTTACCATAACCGGCCTTATCCACTCTTTTGTCGAGTGTACCGACCTTCGATCTGCGGCACTCGCATTCAAACAGTCATTGTCTCGAGTCCAAGGTGACTCAACAAGGCTTCCCCCAACAACGTCCTCGTGTGGGTTCTTCAACATCGCTTCGTCACTGACTCAAGAGCGCCACCTACTTTCGGACTGCCTATCATCGGTCATTCCACTCTTCTTTTGATTAGACAAATCCAAAATCAGATTAGCCATGCCGTCCTGAGTCGGGGTCTCCTACCATCCCATGTTGCTCACACCAACATGTCTCAATCTGACAAAACTACCCATCTGCTTTAACCAAGCTCACTTCTATGTCTCCACCAAGGTAACGTCTAATTGCTTGAGATGGCCAAGGCTTACTCCGCCAAGCCAACGAAATTGGAGTGTGTTGCTTGTGACGCTCTCTTTACTCACTTGCCAATTGGTCAAGTATTAAGCCAGCTGAGGTCTCTGTCGCCAATCTACACCACATGCATCATTCTCTCCTATAAGAACTTAGCGCTCAGTGCAGTCAGGCTTCGCTCTTCCTCAACTTCACTTCTTTCTTCTAGTGGGAGTGCCCGAAACGGATTCTCCGATCGGCTAATCGGATGTAATTGCGTAAATAAGTAAGGGTCTCATCTTGTCCCATTACTGCATTAGTGATAGAAGGACCAACGACGATCTTATCCTAAAGGAGAAGGAGGAGTAGGAG
>VIGT01000036.1:10000-15066 GCA_026686915.1 Exbucklandia tonkinensis | reverse complement strand
TTTCAGTTCTTTGATCCATTCCGTGGCGCGAAATCCATCATTGGCTAAACAATCATTTGGTTATGCCATTTTGGGCTTTGCTCTAACCGAAGCTATTGCATCGTTTGCCCCAATGATGGCCTTTTTGATCTCATCCGTATTCCGATCCATTGGACTTTTAGCGGATTCAGAGTTAGGTGGGGCCCTCTCACTCCCTAAGGAATGAGAGGGGCAAGGGGAAAGGGTGGGTGGCCCCTTGCGCGCTTTAAGATGGGTCCAGTGTAGTCGGATGGAACGGAAGCGCATATCGGAAACGAATCTGGCATCTATGGAACCCACGTGCGTAGATAACCCTCGAATCAAAACGGAAGAAAAATAAAGAAAATAAAATTTCCATTAGAAGATTTTTTTGCTTCTTTTTTGAAAGAAGAGTCAATGGTTGTTTAAGGGTAATAAGTTTTCCGGCGATAACCGAGGAGATTTCTCTTGCCTATCTCTTATTCCTGTACTCGAGACTGAAAGACCTATTCTTTGACTACCCCACTTGAGTACGGACCAGGCCGGAAAGACAGGATCTTAATGGAATACCCCCCTTTCGTCAGTCGTCTTGATCCGCCAGAGGGTCTTGAGCGAGCTTCCGCTTGATGGGAAAGAGAAGTGAAGAAGGAGAACCTAAGGAAGGTCTCTCTCTACCTCACAAGCTCTTGGATTCCACGGCTAAGGCTGACTTTGGTGGATTTTGGGTGAGGGTGGAGGAGTAGGATAGGGGGTGAGTGTAGGATAGAACCTCAGGATTCTAGGGAAATTTTGGCATATAATAAGGGTGGTGCTAGGGCTCAAGACATTTTGGAAGGGGAAGTTGGATCATAAAGAAGAGTTTGTTCCTTTGTTTGAAGAGGAACAATCCTACCGGACTCATTTGAGATAGGAATGGCTAAACTTATTGTCCCAGGAAGAAAGCTAATGAAAGCAAAGGTAAAGAATATCTTGGTTTAACAGAGGTTAGTCAAAATTTCGCTTTTCTCCATCGTACTATGATTGCTAGATGGCATTCCAAGCTCCTTAATAGAATTCCTATCGAACGGGAATTAGTAGTAGTGCTAGTGAGGGTATGGATAATGAATTCCTCGAGTCTTTCAAGAAGTTATATAAATGGAATTGGCGCCCTAGACCGTTTTGGGTGACTTTTTCGTGCTTGTCCTTGGAAATAAGAGACAAATGTTCAGCCCCTTTTTATAAAGAAGAGATTTAAGAAGCGGTGTTCAATCTAGGGGAGATCTTACTAATAATAAAATAATAAAATAAATACGATGGTTTCTCTTTAGGGTTTATTCAGGCTTTATAGGCTTTGTTAGAAGTGGATCTCATAAAGTTATGGAGGAGTGTTGGCATTGAAAATGCTGCAGTGGGTATTAAAATACCTAATGATTTACAAGCCTGCGGTTGGGTTGCCTAAAGCAATACTGCAGAGAGGCTATTAAGAACAACCTCGCGGCGGGTTGAAAAAACAATGTTGCGGTAAGTTTAAAGTAAATCCCGCAATGGGTTGCATAAAGCAAGCCCTTGGTGGGGTCATTAAGGAAATCCTGTTTTGGGTTATAAAAAAAAATAGTACCCGAAAAAACAAATATTTTACTATAAATAAGAAAGGGGCTTCTTTATAAACCCAACAGTGAAGGGATTTGACTATCCTGCGGTTCGGGTTGTTTAACCCTGCAGCCCAATTTTAGAAGTGCGTTTGAACAATACCTCTTGGTACTTATCCTTTAAGAAAGGCTCGAGAGACCTACTTGCCACGTGGCAAGAGGCCATTAGCCAAAAAAACTGTGATAAGATCTCAAAAGAAAGAAGAGTCTTCGAATCCGGGCCCCCTATGATACTTGGCACGAAGCCATGGGTCCTAAGGGAGATTGGAAGATAAATCCGATCCCCACTCTCTCAAAGAAATACGAAGGCTATAAATAGGATATATAAACCTCACATATACATGCGCACAAGTTTTTTTACAAACGACTTCACACTTGGAGCTTTGAAGAGGCACTCAAGTGCTTGAAGGAGAAATAAAGAGAAGCTCTCAGTAGGATAAGGAGGAGATTAAGTCCCCAAGAGCCCAAAGGACAAAGACAAGGTAGCAAGGCCTCGAAGACCGGAATTCTTGCATCTTCTTCTCATTTTCTTCTGTTTAAAAATGTAAAGATCTCGCTGATCTTAGAATCAAATGTCTTCTCCTATGGTATATGTAATTAACGAGAAAGCCGAGAGACTTCCCAGGAGTGTGTAACCCACCACCATCTTAATAAAGACCCTAAATAAAAGGGAGATTGTTGTGATCACTTTTCTTGTGTGAATCTTTATTTCATACTCGAAATTTGCTTTCACAAATAAACAAAGCCCGGGGAAGAAAGCAAAAAGGATTCAGACATATGAATCCACCAGTTACGACGAGGTGTACTTGCTGGAACCTCGAGCAACGACATTGGGATAGGACTGGGTTCCCCACTCTCTGAAGCCGAATTATGAGCGGGCAAGTTCAATGGGACGGGCACTTCAGGAGATCTCCGTCTTATATCGTCGGCCTCCCAGAATGGACGGAGCAGATTCTAGATAATCATCGGGAGACTTTGGATAACGCTGGCATTTATGGTGCTGTCCGAGTCGCGCAAGAGTATTACCAAAGGGACGCAAACATTTATAGGGGCGCTTGTGAGTAGTGGAGCTGGGTGACGAATACCCTACATTTGAAGAAAAAAACCTTGTGGGACCTGAAGAAAATCGCCGGCCTTCCTATTTACGGCCAAGTTTACGACGAGTACACTCCTTGGAATGAAGAGTTGTACGGCTTCGACGAGATTTCGAAAGAGAAGTACCATTCGGAGTGTGCCCGGGAACTCTTCGCGAAGTACCAACGCTTGGCGCTTCGTAATCAATATACAAAAGTTGACCATCACGTATGGGTGAACCATTTCTTCAAGGGTGAAATTGAGAGACAGGCCCCACAGCCTAATAGAGCCAAGAAGAAAGGTATGTCAGAGACGGCCTACTTCCATTCTACCACAGGTCCAGCGGCATAATATGCTGGAGAAGAAGAAGTTCTTGCTGCTGGTTACCGAAGCCCGACTCCGGAATTCTCAAGTGAGACGACTTAGCCGCATTCTTGGCTCTCTGGTTGAGCCGCTTTGTCCTTCCGAACAACCGCAGCAACGTCATTCGCCCGGAAACATTCGTCATGGCCGGGTTCTTGGTGCAGGGAGAGAGAGTAGCCATAGCTCCGGCCGTCCTTGCCAGCATTTATTACGGTTTGGGGCGCTGTTGCCCAAGAGAAACTGGGTCCAGGCCAGTGCAATGCGGAATTCCCGGTCCACTACTTCTATGCATGGCTGGACCAGTATTTTCCTAAGCTGTATATGAGATTGCCGCTTCCGGACCTGGGGAAGCTGAAAGATTATGTCCCGGAGATGCTTGCAATTGAGAACATTGAAGCCGGGAAGTTCGATGCGAAGATGGCCAGGCTCTTTATTTGTCATCCGATGAGCTTCACGTGGCGGCCCTACAAGCATGGTATTTAAGAGATGCCCTAAATCTTGTATGATTGGTCGACAAGGTCGATGAAAAGGGCCCTTGCTACTTATTGCTGTTGTGAAAATGCATCAAAGAGAGTCTCTGATCTCCATGCGATGCGGCATTCTGACGTTACGGCAGGGCAACGTGCTTCGGGCAGAACCGTACAATCCCCACCGGTTTGCAAGACAATTTGGTTTTGACCAATCCATTCCGGCACCCGGTCACGACGTCAAGCGCGTCATCTTTAACCTTTCGGAACTGGCGGGGTACTGGGCACATATGATGAGAAAGGGCACCGGGGCTGCTTTCGTGATAATGCCGGATGACAGAGAGGGCAAGATGGTCTTGGAGTATGTCCGATGGTGGCATCAACTGACGTTTTCTTACTTCTCGCAAGGAATTAACAAGCTGTTGACATTCAAAGAGCAGCAACTCCCTGATCAAGAAAGAGTTGGGAGTCGAAGTCCTCCTCCTCCTGAACCCACATATGGACCCATTCCCGAGCAGGGGCAGCCACCCAGATCATCGCAACATCGGAAAGGTCACCAGCCCGGGCAGAAGCAAACCCGGACCATGAAAGGAAAGGGAGGTTCAGCACCCGTCAGCCAGCATGCATCCCCCATCAGGGAGGAAAGAAGAAGTCCCATCATTTCTTCGTCCTCGGCTCAACGAATGGTGACTCGAAGTATGAGGGCCCGCCAAACTCAAGCGGCTCGCTCACCTTCAAGTTCAAGAGTCGTAAGCCGAAACGGCAGCATCAGAGTTTACAGCTTCAGCTCCACCAGCTACACAGGAATCGCCAGCATCACGAGCACCATCTGCAGCACTCAAGGCACCTGAGCAAGAGCAGGCTGCCTCGAAGAAAGAAAAAAGAGAAATGCTAGCTAGCGATATAAACGGCTTTACCGCAAGGCTGCTTAATTATTTACTTGAAATTGAGGAGAAGGGCGGTGGGAAAAGATAAAGAAGCATGAGAATAGGAATATCCTGGTCCCTACAAATCCAACAAACAGAGGAGGCATACGTAGAAAGAGATCCCGTTTCTATCAAACCAAGAGGTCCAGTCTCTACCAAACCAAAAAACCCGGTTTCTGCCGAAGCCACTTGTTTCGAAGCCATCACCCACAGAGGGATAAGGAGACGCAGTCGCTAGGACAGAATCGCCAAGAAGATCCGGTTGAGTTGTTGTGGTACCTCCGACAGACCGACTCGAATCGGTTTCCGATTTGGTTGGTGTTCTGACATCCCGAGTAGAAGTTATGACTCTGAAACCTGGGTGTCCCGTTGCGCAGTATGTCACAGGTTTTGTGCCCTGTTTAGTGCCTTTTCCACTATCAGGGGCGTGGATTGTTCAGCTAGTGGGAAGGTTTTTCTGCTCTGCTGGTTGCACTCCGCTAGAGTAAGGTGCTGGATCGAAAAAGCAAAGGAAATTGACCTCTCGTAGAAGGTTGTCTCGAGTGGGGAAGCAGTTCCCGCCGAATCGGAAGAAGATGCAAAGACAGGTAAACTAAGCTATTGCGCGCAAA
>VIGT01000036.1:0-5000 GCA_026686915.1 Exbucklandia tonkinensis | reverse complement strand
TTCATAGATCCTTGGGATCACACTTGAGATCGGCCATGATCCTTTCACCCACTAGTTGATCTTTGACCTCATTCCTCACTACTGATTCAATACAAGATCTAGCTTTGAGCTCGTCTAGACCTTCTTTCTAGTAGAATTGGATTGTTTAGCATCCCTCTTGCTCTTTCTATCAAACAAGCGAGTAAACTCACTTTGGTCGAGCTAGTAAACCACCTCATTCTCTTGGTATGCCCCAAATATGGTAGATTGATAGACCTGTTTAGCACTTGACAATGAATCCGGGTTGAGCGCTCGCTGGTAGTTGGATAAGGGTGATTTGACTTTCCCGTTCTGGTAAAGATCCAGAATCCCTTCCTAAGGTCATGTCAATGCCCCTGTTATTATCCCGACATTGCGGTAACCGTAACCCCGGATATCCCTACTTTGAGGTAACCCCTGTAACTCCGCCAGCAAACCCCTGATGGGCCGAGCTCCTAAAGTCAGGACAATGTCCCGGTCTTGCTTCCCTTCTCCTACGGCATGAGCTAAGTTCTTCCCCTTAGTAGGAAGAGATAGGCACCGTCTGGAGGACGAGCTTTAATTACAAAGGCAATGCTAATTGACAAATAAAGCCCGAGAATTGGTACTCAATTGCTCTCATTTCATATGTATATGGTTACAATTATCTACGTTCCCAGTGTGCCAAGTCAGGGAGTGAGTCAAGGTAGTCGGTCAGTGAGCTGATTCTGCCGCCTCGATTGCAGCTCTTCTCTTGCTTTCTTTCTCCGGGGGAAATTGATTACTCTTACTGAGAAAGTATAAAGTCTCAGGTATCTTAACTAAAGGAAGGCGCCGAAGCCAGGTAACTGTACAAGCTATTCGTCCGCTTAGGTCAGTTTGGGCCCTACCAGTCAAAGAAGAGCATGAAACCCGTGTGCAAGTCTTTCTGTCTCACTCTTGCTGGGAGCGCTTAGCGTGGGAAAGATCCTCTTTCTTTACTTGACCTTTACGACGAAGATAGGAAATCGATGCCCATCCAGTCTCACTTGGGAAACTCAAGAGGAAGAAAAAGTCTCGTTAAAGAGTGAAGGAGGGAGTGGGTGAAAGACGTAACTTCAGGAGTCAAAGCTCCTCGCTCCTTCACCTTCGGTAAAGCGGCTTTCAGCTCCACCTCCACGTACGCTTTTGAAGCCAAGCTAGAAGAAAAAGGAAGGCTGATAAGAGAATTCAATAATAAGGGGTATACGAAAGTAAGATAAAGGGAATGCTATCGAAGTCAGAAGGTATTTGCCTGGTATAACAGGAGCAAGGTAAATTTTAGCGGCTACTTTGCTCAGCAGGAGTTTTCTTTGGGGATAAAAAGAAAGATGAAGCAGCATCCTTCCTACTTTTCTCTTATTGCGTCAACGAGGATCGACGAGAGGAAGCGAATTCGAATTATCATATAAAATGCAGGTAGAACCTTCTTTGAACGGCAGCAATTACAAGCAGGGAATGAGTGGGGTCTTGGCTGGAATAAGATTGGGTTCGACTCCCATAACCCCAATGTGGCGAACGTTTAGTTGTAGTTGTACTTTTGATGATGTTCCTTATTTTGGTTGGCCTTGCTTTGGTCTCTGGTTTGATGGTTGTATGTGCTAAAAATCCGGTACATTCCGTTTTGTTTCTCATTCTAGTCTTTCGTGACACTTCAGGTTTACTTCTTTTGTTAGGTCTCGGCTTCTTCGCTATCCTAGTAGGAGCTATAGCCGTTTCATTCCTATTCGTTGTTATGCTTCTAAGGAAATGGATATGGAAGGGCGCCAAGTTCCTTTTTAAGAAGATCATTGCTTCCTTTTTCGTACTATGGATTGCTCCCGTGCTCTGGGACTGGGGCTTGGCTTGGGTGGCCCCTCTCCTGGTTTTCTTTGAGGAGTTGCTCGACTTTCTTCTGTCTTCAATGGAAAAATGGCCTCTTTCCATTGGAGGCGGCGGAAGCGATGCCGGCCCTTCTAGACGTCCGCTCCTGGACCTCAACGTGACGCCTAGCCCGTCACCTGAGCCTGAGGCGGAGCCGGCTGCTGAGCCTGAGCCTCCTGCTGAGCCTGAGCCTCCTGCTGAGCCGGAGCCTCCTGCTGAGCCGGAGCCGGAGATTCCGCGTCTAAACCAGCCATTACTAAGCGATCGAGAGCGTTTCATAGAGCTGCAAGAGCGCTTCCAAGTTTCTTATCTGGGTCGTAACCGGATAACGGACTTGGCGGAATTCGCCGGCCGATTAGAAAAGAGCGTTCCGATAGAGAGAAATATTGAAGCAGCTTTGGTCTTGGATGGCTATGAGCCCGATCGAATTAGGGGTCGGATAAATAAGATAAGGGGAATCCTTTTCACCCATCCAACTAGGGCGCTGCTTCTCTCGGAACAAACGCTTGACCGATATTTAAATGAGATCCTAACGAATGGAACGCGGCAGAGCTCTCCCTATATGCGGTTAGTGCGCGCCATTCGTAATTCGGATCTTATTCTTTAGTGAATCCCTTCTCTTCATCGTTCGTAACAAGGTGCGGACAGAGACCTCAATTCCCATTAGATTCATTCCGTTGCTTGCTTTGTTGCAGCAAGATGATCAGTCCGAGAGTGCTGGAGAGAAGAGAAAGCGGTAAAAACCTCTCTGATAAGGAAGGAAACGAAATAATCTCAATTTGACGACAAATCCGGTCCGATGGCTGTTCTCCACTAACCACAAGGATATAGGGACTCTATATTTCATCTTCGGTGCCATTGCTGGAGTGATGGGCACATGCTTCTCAGTACTGATTCGTATGGAATTAGCACGACCCGGCGATCAAATTCTTGGTGGGAATCATCAACTTTATAATGTTTTAATAACGGCTCACGCTTCTTTAATGATCTTTTTTATGGTTATGCCGGCGATGATAGGTGGATCTGGTAATTGGTCTGTTCCGATTCTGATAGGTGCACCTGACATGGCATTTCCACGATTAAATAATATTTCATTCTGGTTGTTGCCACCAAGTCTCTTGCTCCTATTAAGCCCAGCCTTAGTAGAAGTGGGTAGCGGCACTGGGTGGACGGTCTATCCGCCCTTAAGTGGTATTACTAGCCATTCTGGAGGAGCAGTTGATTCAGCAATTTCTAGTCTTCATCTATCTGGTGTTTCATCCATTTTAGGTTCTATCAATTTTATAACAACTATCTCCAACATGCGTGGACCCGGAATGACTATGCATAGATCACCCCTATTTGTGTGGTCCGTTCTAGTGACAGCATTCCCACTTTTATTATCACTTCCGGTACTGGCAGGGGCAATTACCATGTTATTAACCGATCGAAACTTTAATACAACCTTTTCTGATCCCGCTGGAGGGGGAGACCCAATATTATACCAGCATCTCTTTCGGTTCTTCGGTCATCCAGAGGTGTATATTCCCATTCTGCCTGGATCCGGTATCATAAGTCATATCGTTTCGACTTTTTCGGGAAAACCGGTCTTCGGGTATCTAGGCATGGTTTATGCCATGATCAGTACAGGTGTTCTTGGATCTCTTGTTCGGGCTCATCATATGTTTACTGTGGGCTTAGACGTTGATACCCGTGCCTACTTCACCGCAGCTACCATGATCATAGCTGTCCCCACTGGAATCAAAATCTTTAGTTGGATCGCTACCATGTGGGGGGGTTCGATACAATACAAAACACCCATGTTATTTGCTGTAGGGTCCATCTTTTTGTTCACCATAGGAGGACTCACTGGAATAGTCCCGGCAAATTCTGGGCTAGACATTGCTCTACATGATACTTATTATGCGGTTGCACATTTCCATTATGTACTTTCTATGGGAGCCGTTTTTGCTTTATTTGCAGGATTTTACTATTGGGTGGGTAAAATCTTTGGTCGGACATACCCTGAAACTTTAGGTCAAATCCATTTTTGGATCACTTCTTTCGGGGTTAATCCGACCCTCTTTCCCATGCATTTTTTAGGGCTTTCGGGTATGCCACGTCGCATTCCAGATTATCCAGATGCTTACGCTGGATGGAATGCCCTTAGCAGTTCTGGCTCTTATATATCCGTAGTTGGGATTCGTCGTTTCTTCGTGGTCGTAACAATCACTTCAAGCAGTGGAAACAACAAAAGATGTGCTCCAAGTCCTTGGGCTGTTGAACAGAATCCAACCACACCGGAATGGATGGTACAAAGTCCTCCAGCTTTTCATACTTTTGGAGAACTTCCAGCTATCAAGGAGACGAAAAGCTATGTGAAGTAAAAGAAGAAAAGGTCGCCGACTGCTACTAAGAACCTAACAGAACTTTTCAAAATGTGGGTTCTAAAACAATACTTCTAATTTAGAATTCAGTTATTTTCTCCCCTGCTTTCTGTTGGTCAACAACCAACCACAGCTCTCTATAGTTCTTCACTACTCGTACAGGAAGGACTCTCTTTCTGTCTGGAGGGAATTTGATAAGTCTCCACACATGATCTTTTTGATTCTATTCTATGCCATTTTTCCAAAGAAGTTCGTTTTTAAGTTAAAATGGGTTCGGTGGCTCTTTGATTTTCTTAAAACCGCTCTTTCGGCGGGTCCAAAAAAACCCCAAACTTTTGTGGACCAGATCCTTTGGTACCCAAAATGTTTATATACAGTTATTCTACTCTTTCGAGTTTTTTCTAAGGAAGAGGAGTCAGCCAAAAAGAAAGACCACCAAAAGTAACGACCACCAAGATACGCATAGTGATTCGATCTTTTGATCACCCATTTTTTGAAAACTCTTTTGGGGGGCTTCCGCCTTACACACGGAAGATTGGATTGCCTGAATCACGAGTCTTATATACTGTGTTACGATCACCTCATATTGATAAAAAGTCCAGAGAACAATTTGAAATGGAAATCAAGAAACAATTTCTGGTCATAAAAACAGAAACGCATGAATTGCGCAAGAAGTTCTTTCGGTTAAAACGCCGTGCGACTCGGAGGACATAAGACTTCTTGGTCAAGCCAAAAAGATTGCCGACTGGATGCTCC
>VIGT01000035.1:0-17239 GCA_026686915.1 Exbucklandia tonkinensis | reverse complement strand
ATAGGCTCGAGAATAGGCTTGATGAACAAACTGCCGATACGGAATCTGAGCCTTCAAGCCAAGCCCTTGAACTTCACTCCTAGGCCATTCAACAAATCTGGCACGAAAAGTCAATCCGATTTCGGTCAGATGCTAGCTTCAGGAGCTTCCTCTGCAGCCTTGTCAGACTTGAATCTGGATTCAGCTTGATCTTTCGACATTGGGATTAAACCCTCCAACAACCTTTTTTCGAGGACTCAAGTTATGGCGATTCTATGGCCACTGCTTTTTAACAAAATCTTTCGTTTCACACCTCTGACCTGTGATTTACTTGTTCACTCTTCACTGGTTGTTCTCTGTCACCCTTCCCTTCAACGGATCTTGTCCAACACCTGCGCTTTCGGCTTCCTCCTTCCTTGCCCTAAGGGATCTAATTTGTTCATGCCAATAAGCTGGATACCTTCGAGTCCCTGGTAGCTCAAGTAGCTCAATAAGGGTGGATGCTTCCCCTTCGCTGGAGACTGGTCCCAAAGCATTGCTCTCAAAGTCAGTAATGGTCCCAGGGCATCTTTAGTAGGCGCACATCTTATTCAAGAACTGATTTTCTAATAAAATAGGTTGTAGCATAATAGGTTGTTGGAGAAGTCCCCCCAAGAAAGGGTTGTTCACCCTTTTGACTATCTAATAGAGGAATTGAGTCGTGAATCTCGTTCTTCTTCCTGTTGATTCCCTTCCTTCGAGTCTGCCTATCTATTAGGTTTTCAATCCTATCCCTCTGTCTGTCCTGATATTGATTCCGGTACCACTTTTCGTGATTAGGAAATTCGTTCTTGAATCTTTAGTAATAGCTCTCCGGAGAATCTCTTGACTAGTCAATCAAGGAACTCATCCCATCAGTGCCTTCTTGTGAGTGCTAGTCAGCTACCATCCTTGATATAGGTTGTTCTCCTGTGTTCCTGTAAGAAGTCCTTCCTATACCTGATGCGCTTTTTCTCCTTTTGAGTTAATGCAAAGACCCAATTCGCCCGGGCTGGCATGTCTCTCTTTCCCAGCCTTCACGCTGGTGAAGCAGCCCACGCCTCTTACGACGCCATCGCGCAGGGGTACGACGGCGAGACCTTTTTGGTTTCAGACCAATCGAGGGTTCACTTGCTTTTCCATTCCTGTCTGATGGTTCAAGATCTGGCTACTCAACAACTATTGGAAAAGAATATCCCCTTTCTTTTGGTTCCATCCTTTGTTAGTCTTGGTTCTGACTCTGGATACTCAACATCAACAACTGGTGGAATATCTGACTGGCCTAGAGTCTTCTCCCCTTTTAGATTATGCCCCCGCTCTATTGAGATAACGTTCCTTGTCACATTGATACCGGATATCCTATTTCCACAAAACCGGATCCTGTTCTTGCTTCTTGCCAGTTAGCTCTCATTAGCTCGAAAGGGAATGAGTGACTCGAAGGTAGAATAGAATATAGTATGACAACGGAACCATTAGCATAGATAGAGGAGTTCCTGATCCCAGTACTAGGGCGAAGGTGGCGAATGGCATAACTGCTTCTTTCTCTTTTTACGAATCCTGGGGTGGAATCCGCTATTGTTGAAGAAGCCCAGAGTGAATTTGATCACGAGTTTGAGGCTTTGATCGGTCAATGAAATGCTTTAGTAAAGGAAAGATCCCTCTACGTGAGTGTGCTATAAAACTAGGAGAAGAACAGAACTAAACGGATCAATTCCTTTGACCATTCGGGTTGAGCCGAACATTCTTTTGAAAATGCTAACGAAGAAAAAGGAGGCCCCCTCAGGAAACCAGCAGAAAGGCTCTCAAAAGCAGGCACGTACCAAGCCATTCCACTTCCCTCGGACCATGAGCAGTGGTAAAGGCGCTTAAATCCTGGCTCATAGCCTTCCTCAGACCTTATTGACACGGGACGAGTCGCTATGATTCACTACGAAAATAGAAGCAGATGCACGAATCAATTC
The DNA here is from genome assembly GCA_026686915.1 of Exbucklandia tonkinensis. Classification (NCBI taxonomy): domain Eukaryota; kingdom Viridiplantae; phylum Streptophyta; class Magnoliopsida; order Saxifragales; family Hamamelidaceae; genus Exbucklandia; species Exbucklandia tonkinensis. The sequence goes on along the minus strand of VIGT01000035.1, from coordinate 15,281 downwards.
GAGCTCCTTTATTCATCCCACCTCGAACTCTCATTTAGCGCATCGACTTTAGCACTACTTATATTATTCTATTACAATTCTATTACAATTAAAGAATCAAAATCTACACCAGCGCATCCAGCATCCACTTTGATTCCTACATCGTTTGTATCTGAGATAAGGGTGAGAGGATAGGTTCGAAACGATTGGATACGCCCTTGATCTAGGCCCCGTTCCTGGGAAGGAATGAAAAATTCTATAACAAATTTGATATCTCGCAATCAGCTTGATCAACCTGGCTATTCCATTTCTGAGATTGAGAGTTCCGAGGCTTTGACGCCGAAGCGAAGGTAGAAAGGAATGGAATGATATCGGGTGAACAGAATAGATGTCTCGGATTCCGTGGAGCTTAGGGACCAATATGATGACTGGTTTGTTTGGGTACCCTTTTGGGGCCAATTCCCTCTTCTAAGATCACAACATATTGAAACGACGGCAACGGAAAGGTGTGGAATCCTTTCTTGTCACCTTCGCGAAAACAAGGGCTGAACCCGTAATGTACCAGAAAGAAAGCTTCATTTAAAGTATGTACTTCCGGTTTGGTTAGTCTTTCGATTCATTACAAAATCTCCAAAAGGGCAGGACTTCAAAGAAAGAGGATTTTGCTCGTTACGAAGCACGAGAATTGGTCAATATATAGACATGCACGGTCAAGGGCTTTGGGCTTTCCGCGCTACTTGTTGGCTAATCCATTAAAGACCAGTGCTGCTCCCGGACCTAAGGCCAGCAACCAGTGATCCATTCTGTTAACCACACTTTTTCCTCGCGAAAATGGTTCCTGTAAAGCAAACTAAGAGCGGGGAAGTACCCTCTTTTGGGAGCGAATGACTAAGAATTTGAATTGCATCGGGCTTTGAAGCAGCTCCTTGGTCTCGTCGCCCTTGAAAGGGTGGACGTTGATACCCGCGCTCCGGGGCAGGAAGTGCTCCACGAAGGGATGGACCAAGCCAATATTCCAACTTTCTTTCTTGGGATTGGGATCTTTGTAGAAAGGCAGGCTGTCACGATTGAATGATAGAGTGGGTCGCTTACTTAGTGTACCCGCAGCGGGCCGTGGCCAATCTCTCCTTTTGGGCAAGCACTCAGATAGTTATCCGATCATCCAAGTATGGGAATAGGACCCTCGGATCCGACTTCATCTAAGACTTTCTTTTTCTCTTTCGTCGAGTTCATCAAGTGCGCAGTCATGAGTCTAAAAAGAATAGGGCTTTCCAGTCTAGAATTGAGATCGAGATGGATGCGTCTTCTTTCTCTTGAGCCAAAGCCAAAGAGAGTCAGTCCCTCTGAGGCTGGAACGAAGAAGAACTTCTGCCAGAGTGCTCGAGCCAGATAAAGTAGACGCCTTTCCACCTGGAATTCCGTATTCAGATAGTAGTATCTTCCTTTGTTTTGAGATGGGGACTTTAAACCACGAAGCCCAACTGACCGGGCATGAACTGGACCTTCTTTTGAGTTCTCAGGTGCAACGAAGGCGGAAAGGTCACCTGTGGTAGAGAGAACGACCAAAGGATCTTTGCTTTTGCGCAACCTCTTCTTGCTTGTATGAGGTGTGTTTAGAGTTACGAAAGACCAATAATTTCATGTTTTTGCATTTATCTGCCGTTGTTCTTGATTGATTTTCTTAAGTGCGCAACACAGGACGTAAACCCTAGCTTTTCCTAAGTCACCCTATAGGCAGGGAGGGTACCGGCCGATAATTATCTGCCGCTAGAGAATCACCTAAGGGAAGAAGGGAAATGAGGTCCTTAGATTAGAGTTGCGTCCTAGCCGACCTTACCTTCTCTTCTATAAGCACGGGAACTTGGCCTGCACCCCTATTCCTATTATGGCGTATTTTAACAGACTTATAAGAAGTTGTTGAAATAGGTTCTTCAATAAGGTGAAATCAAGGATGACATGGCGTGGTCCCATTGAAAGCGAAAAGAAGCTCGCGATAAGGTACGAAAGCAGAGTGAGCTCTGTCTCTGTGTCTGTCTTTGTGGCTGAGACTCAATCTTCAATCTTGATCCAGAATGAAATCCGATCCGAACCTTGCTGAGGGTGTAATAGGGGAAGAGAGTCTTTCGTCGCGCCTTCAATTCAATCCAATCTGAATGATTTTGAATTCCTTTCCTTTCTAATGCTGTCCTTCCGCCGTCTTTCTTTGGACTGAACTAGCTTGGTTCCCGGGATGGGATATCTTTCTTTTCTCTATGATGATGATTGGATTCGGATCACTATCCCCGCTAGGGCCCTAGGGGTGAGCTACCACTCCTAGACGACCCGTCGTACACCAGACCGCTTCTCGCAATGGATGGGATTGGATTCGGAGGGCTTTGACCGGGGCGAGCTACCACTCCGGCCGGGGCCCGAAGAGGGGGCTCCCACTCTTTGAACACCCGATTGACGGCTTCCTTGTCCGCTGACAGCCCGTCGAGGGTCATGGCGTTGGGGCGGGGAGCGGAGCAAAGCAAAGAAGAGCGGGTTGGACGGGCAAAGCAAGGGGAGGATCCCGTGTCGGACTCACGGGAGAGGAGGCAAAGCGAGATTCAAGGATCGGCTGACTTCTAGCTGGCCTATCTATCAATTTCATAAGAGAAGAAAAGCGAGAAGGACTCAGTCTTCTAGCCGGAATCCACGTGATCGAGGCAGTTGTCCAATAAGGCTTTTCTTTTTTATGGCAATCTAGGCTTTGTGTGCAGTGTGATCCATCAAGTTAGAATAGGAGTCTTTCAGTCACCTTTCAATGGCTCCCTTAATTAGAATTATGTGCGAGCACCTCTCTCTTTCTTATTTTTCCTTTGAATTTATCTTCAACTTGAAATTGTGGTTATTTCAATGTCTGATATTGTTCTAAATTATATGATACATCTCATTTCCAACGGACTCCTCCCCCTATTCATTATTATTATAGCCAGCTGGCGAGTCGCCAGGCTGCGCCAGTTAACAATGCAGAACTATCAGGATCGAGTAGATGAAACGGTGGCAAACACCATTAAAGAGCAGCTCGGTGAGAAAGTATTAGATCCTTTGTTTCTTAATAATAACGTACTTCTTCCCCCAGGAAAAAAAGCATATGATGTCGTAGATACTTTAATCCCAACTAACGATGTGGACTTATTATCTACCATCTATAGCGATTTAACCCAACATGGGGTGGAAAGTTCTTTTTACATACAATTTATTGAAATCGTTAATGCTTTTTGGGTAGGATAGGACCAGACCCAATCGGCTGGCATCCGATTCTGCCCGCGGACTAGGCCTTATAGAATGGATTTAGTGGCTGAACCGCGTTACTCGTGATGGAATAGAGGTAATTCGCCGGGTCTGTCTTTTGCCCGGAGATGTGGGTTCGACTCCCGCTCACGACCATTCTTAAGAGTTTGTGCTCGACTGGCCAATCAAGTAAATCAACCGAAGAACGGGACTCTAGATAGTTCAACCAAATCTATCATTTGTCAGCTATATGAGATAACCTTTTATCATTTTGAAAGAGCTTGTTAGGGCTAAAAAGAAATTCACTGATTTCACAGCTATATGAAATGAACTTTTTCACTTTGCATCTCCGTCGTATGAAGGGAAATCCCAATCACAGATTTTTCATCTATATGCGCATGCAAAATGAAACTTTAGATCGTAGGCTTATGAAGGGAAATTGATGTTTAATGAAAAATCCCAGGTTTATAGAATCTGGCAGAACAGCTGGGAATAGACTTCCTAGCCCGGGGAAGGTAAAGAAAGCAGTATCGAAGCCGGCCACTGACTTAGAGAACAGGTCTCCCCCTTTTCGAGTGAAGAAAGGAGTCGGTGCACTTAGGCATAAGCCTTACTATTCATCTAACTCTGTAAGCAGTCCTCCTCAGGGAAAAGAACAGTCCACGCATGAACAAGTATGAAACTCTAACGGAACCCGGGGTTAGTAAAGATAGTTTACCTCCCCTGCCCACGAAGTACGAAGTGAGGGAGGTGTGCTTTCGTGCTTTGAACTAACCTTTACGCACTGAAAGCTCACGAAGGGACCAAGCAAACGGAAGAAGTGGAAGCTATGGGTAGGAAGATAAACGGAATTAGAGTGACCACTTTGGCCTATCTTCTTTCCCTCGCATGTTTCCCGAGAGAGGCCGAGAAAAACCACTTTCAGCGGACAGACCGATCAATGAGTACGCGTGACACCAACTTTTTCATCTGTACGCTTCTCCCTTCCACCCTCCCTTAGGTTAGGGTTAGGCTACTATATGATGATTCCATTTTGAAGCCATAGTCATAGCCCAAAGGAAGACATGTATTTAGATCGTTTCACTCTTTGTAGCCCGTTGAATTCGTGCTTAAGAATCCCATCGCCTCGACATGATTGATCTCGTACCTTCGCCCCTGTCAGCTAAAGGACACTGGAAACGAGATAGGTTAGAATTGCCTCTCAAGCCAAGCCTGCATTCGGAAGAGGTAGAAAAGCCGTCAATCAAAGGAAAATCCCCGCGCCCCCTTGTGGAGCACGGGTTCGGGTTACTTCCTTCCAACTATTGTGCTTTTTGTCAGTAAGGAAGGGCAGTTCAGTTCAGTTGTTTTCCATTCTACTGAAGTAGCCTGCATCGGAAACCTCCACCGCATGAACACTATAGGGACTTTTAGTTTGAGATCCCTGACCTTGTCCTTTCGCCGGAATCTGAACCAGGAACTCGAAATCTGGCTTTTCGACTCCTACGGCCTGCGCCCAAGCATCATTTACTATGCTTGCACTCTCCGTATGAATCTTGGAAACACACTGGCATGCGTCTCCCATCTGCGTGTTTTGGCAAACCCCCTCCACGAGTTGTTTTACTACTTCAATCCATTTTGGGTTCAGAGTCTGGCTTGGGACCAGGTTGGCTAGCTCGGGCAGATACGCCCACCATACGGTAAAGCCGATAAACAAGGCCATTGAAAACGAGAGCGAATAGCCCATTAGCGTTAGGTGATTATAGATCCTCCGGGGTGTCTGGTCAAGGGCATCAAAAAAGATCTCCTCATTAGTAGGATGTTGTTTGATTTTCGATCCTTCTTGGGCTGCGTCTAAAAGGCTCATATCTCTCTCAGGCGAGCTTCGTTGCCAAGGTCGCCTTTGGTGATGCCCAAACAGTACTGATCCGACGGATGCCCCTGTCATTTTTGCCGCAGATGACCGCTTTGACATATTCGCCCGGATTACGCTTTCAAATCAATAGTTCATTGACCTCCGTACCTCTTTTGTTTGAACAAGCCTTGTTACTACAGCTTGTTACTAAAGAAAGAATGCCATACTATCGAATTATAGGCGAGATGAAGCAAGCAAGGGAAGAGTTCCGACAAAGCAATTGATCCAGTTAAGACCGATAAATAGAGTACGGGACAGGACCCATACTAACAGGGGACGTAGAACATATTTATTTACAGGAATCGCTAGACAGAACGAAAAGCTAGAAGAAAGATGACCGGGGACCGGGAATCGAACTATTAAATTCAAGTAAGGACCGATGACCATCAACGGACCTTTATAATCTTATAAAACCCTTACTCAAATCGATTATTTGCACGGATCTGCTGAAATAAGGCCTATATTCGCATTTGAATTGATAGAGCATTTGAATCTCTCGTACTGAGGGACGACCTATGAGATGGCTTGAACCAGGCTTTCTACTAAATCAAAGAAGCCATATACATATAGAAGAACTAATGGACAGACCAGACCGCATAAGACTACTGGAATGGAAAGAAAGAGAAGGGATTCACGGGCATTAGAGAAAAAGGAATACAAAATAGTCGTCTGCCGGAATGGAAGAAAGCCGTTGAAAAGCAGGGTAAGTGGTCCGCCAGCCAGCCCGGGAGGGATTGTAGGAATTCGAGAGAATGATGATCGCATAGCTGCCGGAAAGCGTGATGACCAAGTTGGTTCTACCTGCCTTTGATGGCTCCATCCGTCCATAACCGATTTCCTTTGTTAGTCGAGCGGAGACTGAGTGATCCTCCTTTCCCCCCTCGATCTGAGGAGTGGGAGCCGAGATCTCATCCATAGCCTGTGGCACATGCCATTGTTCCAACCATCGGGCTTTGAGCCAACCGACTCTCCCTGTTCAGCAATAATAGATAGCAGCTAATCTAGTTGATCCCGTATAGGCGGAGGTGAGGACGGAAAAAGCGGGGGCGAAACCAAAGCTAGAAGTGGTTTATCCGGGCTGGTTGAACCAGTTTGCCCGAAAGAAGCACCAATAGCATAATCCAATTGCTATCATGGTTGGAGCATAGATAGCAAAGGTATGGGTAGAGGTAAAATGAACACATCTACCAGTTAGGTTAAACTCTCAATCCATATCCGTTAATACGCGGACCCCTTGGGCCTAAAACGAACTGAGAGACCGGTAATAGAAAGAAAATAGACTCGAGGAAAGCGAAAGACTAGACTGAGCTTTGCTTTCGCTATTCTTTAAACTTTGGCATAGAAGCCGGAACTCGGAACTAGACTGAGGGGAACTACTTGCCGTAGAGGCTTACTTACAAGAAGGTAAATCCACAGCAGACTGAACTACCCGATGCGGGAACTCCTGGCCTGAGAGCTGACTTAGAAGATGTCACTCCCCTTGGAAGCTCTAGCTCGTAACTATTAACTCTAGGAAAATGAGCTACTAGGCAAATAACCGATGCAGGAACTCCTAAGCGCGATTTTCTTTACACATAGGGAGTAGCTAAACTGACCTTAGCCGGAACTCTCCTTAGCGGCTTCCTTATAAGAGGGGGACTCCCATTTGGTCAACTTTAGTGTAGTTTCTGATGTGATGTAACTGTTAAGCTTAGCTCTTTAGTTTACACTTTGCCCGAGACCTCGCATCAGCTGATCTACGACCACCCTCGCTACTAAAAATAAGAAAGTCTAGACGGGTGACGAATCAACCTACTCGGTTAGCTCTTTTCTCCTTGTTCCGAAGATTTCCTGAAAGTATACGATAACTCTTAATAATAGAATGAAAGTAGAAGAAATACCTCTTTGAATAAAGTAATAAGATTCAGAATAAATCTTCTTCACAATAGAAGCAATGTTCTTCTGTCAACTTACTTGATGCAGAATGTTCTGCAATAAAGTATGAATCTCATTCTCTTGCATGAGTGACAGAAGTAGATTCTTACAAGAGAGCAAATCTTCTTCATGATTCTTATTTTTATTGAATGAGGGGAGCCCCAAAGGGGCGAACGAATGCTAGTATCGATGTATTGAGGTTTAAGCCCTGTATTATTCCCAGTGCCTTTGCCGTAGCTAGCCTGACCATTGAAAGAACTCTCTTTAGCTGCTCACTTAGGTCGAAGTGAAAGATTTGGATAGGCTATCATGGCCGTAGAAGAGATGGAAGACTTGTTACACCCAATCCGACGACTATTATGACTCTTCCCCTAGGTCTCACCCTTGCCCTAGACCTAACAGCAGGAGCCCTGCCCGCGAGGATAGACGCATCGGGAACTCCAACTTATAGCTTACTTATAATAGGGTAACTTTCCATGAAAAAGGCTAGACTTTAGTGTAGTTTCTGATTTGATGTCACTGTTAAGATTGAGAGACTCGGGACAAGAGGAGAGAGCAAGAAGGCGGTTATGGAAAGTGAAAGTCGAAGCTTGAAGCAGGGTCGTTGAAAGAGTTCGTAGTTGCTAAAGTCAGTGGTTAATCCCTAAGGGCGAATCCCAGAAGTGGCGAACTAGAATGATTGGGCCAAATAGGCAGTCGAAGGTTGAAAGAAGGAAATCTTTGTCCGAATGCACCACTGTTGCGTCAACTCTTTGGGCCATGAACCGGCTGATGGAACAGACAGAAGCAGCAGGAGATGCCAATGTGATTCCGGTTGCCTTATCTAAGGAATTTAAAGGGAGCAAGCACTCTAGTTATCGAATTATCATATTCATTTGTAAAGGGGCAAGGCCTTCCGATCGGGGAATTCTTTAGCTTGGTGGGTCCCGCTCGAGGTTACCTAGGAAGGAGGATTGAAATAGCTTTCCAGGGCGTTCAAGACTCGGAGGCTCTCTATCCGCCTGTCCTTAATGAAAGGATAGTCCAGACCCCCATTAATGGAGATCACCACCAATGGATCCCGCTAGTTCCTCAACCTCCTAATCTAAAAAGACCAATTTCTCATAAGGAGGAGAGATCCCTATACTTTGAAGGGGGGCTCTAATCCATTGAAAGTGAACTAAATATGAATGCAAATAAGGAATGGAATCGTTTGGAGAAAGCGGCACGTCAAGTAAAGGTACGAAAGGTCCATACTGGCTCGAGAGAGTCAAGGCGCAGACGAAAAGTTTTGCAGTGAAGGGTTAGTTGGGAATAGAAGCAGTTGAACAGGCCGAAGACGATGCTTCGTCCGAGAGTGCTTCGTCAATTTGACCTCAACAGTAGTAAACCTACTCATCATACCTTATGTAAGACTCTTTGGATGAGAGAAGGGCGGGACGGAAAGAGTGTACCAGGTCTCAATGCTGCATTTTAGCTTTCCTGAGATTAAGTAAGCGTACAAATACTATCAGAGGAACAATAGTCTTGACTTGATTAATAGGTTCAACATGACTTTGTTTACTACAATTATCGAGCATCAAAGAAGAGAGTTGGAGGTTCCTGTCATCTTGGATCAGGAGTTGATCTGCTCTGAATCCTCAACTTCGAACCAAGGGCTCCCGTGCTATGTGCTTGTTTGGTTCATTCCTAACAGTCTGATCGATCCTAGCCCGCCTCCCTTGTGGTTCGGCTAACTCAATTGTCGGAGACTGAGTCAAAACATTCTTGCTATGCTTCGGAGACTACTTAGAAAAGTCTCGCTTCGGATAAAGAGAATATGGTAACATAAGCTAAGGACTTCTGACCTTAGAATTGACCCCTTAAAGTGAAATCAAAATAGCTATATGCTTAACACATGAGCTTTGGCAGATCATACACCTTTGACCAATCCAATTTTCCTGTCTGGTAGTACCATATCTGTGGGATTGGGTCTTAAATCAACAGAAATAGATACCCATAGTGGTTTCCCAAAATGAGATGGAAAAGGGGAGCAGTAGCATTTACTTCACCAGATGTCGAATTTCATCTTGTAAGAGAGGTTCCTACAACGAAGGATTTTAGATCTTTGATCTGCAAATTGACTTCTCGAGTTGGTGGGGCTAGGTTAATATCAGGCATTTCATAAACAGAGCTATAGACCCGGGAGAGTAGGACGGTAAAGTCCCAGCTTTGGTGCCATCGTTTGTCTAGTGTACTTAGTGTGCCTAGTGTGAAAGGAAGGCTTCGGGCTTGATTGATCCGACTTGCTTGCTCTGGTCATTATCATTATGGATTCTGAATACTAGCGAGTGCAATCAAAGAGTTAGAGTCCCTTAAAGAACTGTAAGTGCATGAAGGAAGATCCCGCAAACTGGGGAGTGAAATCTGAAAAGGCTGCAGCTTCTGATCCGAATGCACACTTGATTGAATGGGTTCATTTTCAAACCATGTTATCGCATTCGTTCGAAAGTTTTCCTTAAATCGGCCAGTTCATCTTCAGGCTGCCGCATTCTAAGAATTTGATGTTGAACTACCCGTCTGGGGTCTTGTTCACCTTAGCCTTACCCTCAAAAAAGTACTTTATCATTATTGCATATATAATCACAGTGGCTATCTAAAGTCAGAGAGAGGATCGAGAAACCATCGCCCAAAGGTGCTTTTACGAAAGCCGGTCACCGGTGGCTAAGAAACTCGTCTCGCTATTGAAGCCGTAAAAAGCTACTTGGGTAAGCTTTAGCTAAAAAGATCGAAAATGTGATCCAAGGAAGTCGAAAATCAATTGATAGAAATAGCTTCCAAATATAGAATAATTGCATTTGTTCCTATTCATCAAAGGACAACAGCGGAGGAGTCCCAACGGCTGACAAGAACCCAACTCACTCAATCCATATGGATATAGAAAGTGTGCAGTGAGGGTGGTCGTAGATTATAAGAATTCTTGGTTTGAAGGCCCTACCCGACAAGTCAATGCGTGCCACTCACAACACTGCCAAGCCAAGTGGATTTGGGTGACCGGGGGATAGTTAGGCACATGGCTGTCGAAAGTCAGTTAATGCCTCAAAAAAGGAGTACACTATTCATTAGTATTTGAACACTCAAAGGATAGAATGCCGATAAACATATCCATACGACGAGAATTGGAAAGCCGCGCAATGAGTTATTACTTAGGCTGCTAAATATGCAAGCGCAGTCAAAGGTCATGTACAACAAGGTGTGCATATTACCAACAGTGCTCTCACGATCGGACTGGCAAGAAGAGATGCATCGGGAATTGATTGAAAGGCATTATCTGTCTGCATGCAGAACATGACTTCTGTCTTCGTGCTCAGGCTGGCTATACAGTTTCAGTTTGCAATACTATTGGTATGTGGTACGCAGCCAACCAGAAGAGCTAAATCAATGAATGGGATAGAGTGCTGATCTGACTCTAAACTAATAGGCCTTGGTTAGCCTTGGTTAGAGAGACATCCAAAGGCTTTGAACTGAGCCTAATTTGGAACCGCTAACAGTCGTCCAGGAAAGGAGCTTCAGCTATGCCAAGAGAGGATTGCTTTGATTCGGCAGGTTCCCTTTTCCCTTCCCTTAACAGGCGTCTTCTTTGAAGACCTTCTGGCTTCCGTTGGACATTCTGTGGCAGGAATACGAGAATCTGGACTAGGCGATCAAGAAGTTCAAGGCATATCACCGTCAGTGCGCTGTCGAAATCAGATCAGTATGATATAGGAGCATACCATAATTAGGATAAAAAAGTACGCCTAAGCAGTGTCGCGCTTCCTCTTCCTATGGTCGAGTGAGCTTACGCTTCCTCAATCTCTGCTTTGCCTGCTTCTTTCCCCTTCCTTCCTTACTGGTGGAACTGTTAGACTCGCATCGGCTTATTCTGTTATCAAGATGAGTCATCCGCTTCACCGAGAGTGAGGCTTTCCCACGGTAATTGAAAGGTCAGCAGAATGCGTAAAGGAATGCGCACCCCTCAACCCCGTTTCATGCTGGAGGAAAGAAAGCCGATATAAAGAGCTCCATATTAGCGAATTGCCTCTGACTACTCCTCCCAGGCTGGTAGAACTATCGGATTCCCATTCACTTAGTCAACTTATTGGACAGACGGGTAAACCACTTCAAAGAGGAGAGTGAGGTTCGTCACAGTCATCGGAAAGCTTATTAAAGTGGGCAAAGACTTCAACAAATAGACCGTTCATCCTCCACTGCGCGCTTAGCTTAAAGCAGCAGATTGCCAATTCCCCTCTTGAAAGCATTGGCAGGGAATAGCTTCACACCAAGCGCGAGAGTGCACGAGAAGAGGCAGTGATACGCACTAGCGCAAGTCAAAAGATCGGTGGAAACTACCTGTGCGCCAAGGAGAGGCTCTTCGAGACCAAGAAAGAGCAAAACCTCGCCAAGGCATGCTACAACCTAAACTGCGACGATGGCTCCAAACCGGAAGTACTACGAAGCAAGCGAAACGCATTAAGCCCAAAGCTTAAGCGCCAAGCACGCCCTACGCTAAGCACAGCACGCAAAGCCAAGGGAAACACCGAAGATTCGCACTGAGACTTCTTCCCTTTGACAATCCTCAACTGGATAGCTAGATCGAGCTGACCTACCGAGGATCCGAAGGAGAAGAATGAGAAAAAGGGGATAGGTCCCGATACGGGGAAGGAAGGGCTAGCTTTGCTCCAGTATACCATGCTAGTTTTCATGGGTAGTAAGCGGAGAGCAGAAAGGTTCGATTCGATGCTGATGTCTCCCACTAGTTTTCACTACTTGACCTAGCTAAGTAGGAGGCCAGTTGGAGAGAGGAAGCGCTTGTTGCTTCTCCGTTTTATTCAAGTCCTACGAGAAGCGGCTAAATGAATACTAGAAGTCTCCGTTGCATTCCGTTCCCTCATCTCTGTTTGCTGAGTTGGACAAGCTGCCAGCATATGGAGTACTACGAGAAGCGGCTTAGTTGTCTGAAAGTCCTACTTTCTTTAAGCAGTGAACTTGAAGCTTTTCTGTTTGATTTCTTTATCGATATTAGGTTTCTGCTCTGTGATTGTCAGTAAGGTCTCCTGTTTGACAGTAGCCGTAAGGAAAGGGAGCTGGCACTTCAATCCGCATAGGCACTTTCTTTTCCTCAGACAACTACAGATCTAGAAAGGAGGGAGGGTATACCAGCCAATTAGACCAAGCAGCCAATGTTACAAAAGCAAGGCAAGCCTATGTGCCAGGCCTATGACAGGCAATTGCGAAGATCTTACCGGGATATATTTATATATTAATAAAGGATGGCATGGCAAGACAAATCGGTACACCATTTCCTTTTTCAATCTCCAGCCCTGGAGCTGCTTACGCACAAAGAAAGGAGGTTGAGTGTGGTACAATTCCCCTATTTATTAATAGCAGGTCGAGCTGAGCTCGCACATGACGGTCTCCGCTTTCGGCTCTTTATTTTATGAAGCTCTTCCCAGTCCGAAGTCAAGCTATCAAGCTGAGGTCGTCGAGCTGTCAAGCAAGCAAGAATACTGATTTTGAATGACCCGAATGCTTATCAAGGCGAGTTCCAGTCCCCTTCCTTATAGGGAGGACCAGAGGGGACCAAGAAAACGGAAGCTAACGCGCACCGCCTTGTTCGGTAGGACGGACAGAGTGCTCAATCCCTAGCTTGCTTGTTCCGTGAGTGGGATTACAATCCCGCGAGTGCTAGTAGCTGTACGTGTGGGAGGAGCTGTACGAGATGCCTCTTCTCTCTCCTTCTTTCGAGCCGTAGTTTCTTGCTTCTCGAGGAGCTGGAGTAGTAGCAGGAGAATCGGGAGGTGAGGAAGAAAAGAGATGCCAGAATATCCAGCACCCAGATTCAGTGCTAGGCTAAGAAGTCAGGTGGAAACTGCACCGTCGACAACACAAGACGACGAGAGCAGTGAAACCACTCTCGACAACATTCCCCTAGCTCAAAATCTTTTGCCTACAAGGAAGTGTCTCCCGAGCTCGCCCCCCATCTGAAGTAAGAGTAAGCATTTTGGGATTCTGCGGCCAACCAGGAGGTGCTAGATGAAAGGCCCACCAAAAAGGGTGCAGAAGAAAGAGGAGAATCAGAGGGTCCGAAGGAGAGCGAGATGTTCGACATTCATCCATCCATACGCAATCTCCGCTTCCATTTTGATACATAGTTGGCCCTTCTAACCATTGGTTCCAGGATGACAACCAAAGACTAAAGCCCGGTCCGAGCAAGATCGTCGAGACGTCTACGCGTGGGGCCATTGCTGACGCCCCTTGCATTCCAAACAATTGCAATTGTGGAAATTTTTGAAATAGAGTGGAGTGGCTCTGCAAGACCAAGTTTGGATTGTGCCCTAGTAGTCGCGCTCTTACCCAGGTGCTGCCATTTGTTTGCCTTGTTCGGAGGCTCCGGTTTCAAATCTTTCTCAAAGATAGATGATTGTGGGTCCTGAGAGGAGCTATTGGATTCTTCATCATGATCATTGGAATGAAGAGGCTTTGAGGACCTTCCTTCTAAGGAGAAAGCGGGAACTTGTCTCTGTATGGCAACCACTAAAAAAAGATAGTTAACCATCGGTTCATTGGATTCCGGGCCGGAAGGATCCAGTGCATAATCCGTAGGGGGTCTTGATTATCAAAAGAATTTCTGCCAACTCCTTCGGACCCTGCTGTCCCCGTGAGGGAGAGCTACCGCCGGTATTAGGGGCTGCGTTAACCGAAGGCTATTTTCCAATAGCTAAATACTCCGGTTGTTGAAGAACAGGGGGGATTGTTATCTGGTTTAAGCTCTTCGCCCCGAGGACCATCTTCAATGGTTTGCATGTAAGCAGCAGCAACATCTGAATCACAAGGGCTAACTTCAGTGGTAGCAGCCCTGACTTACTTAAAAGCTTCTGAATTGGTTGGGTCATTAGCATGAAAAAAACCGGAGCATTTTTTGCAGCAGGCATCGTTTCAGTGGTAGGTGCTGACCGTATTGGTAGCATTGGTTCTTGGAACATAGGCCATTCTCGGTGACGGGTTAACACCAGGTTCCTTATTCGCCACTTTGCATTCGTGACGGGCATGACCTTGTCGTCTGCAATGCGTGCAGAACTTAGGTATTCAAAAAGAAACGATTTATTGCTAGTGATCTATACACAGTAGATCCAATCCAAACACGATTTGGGAGGTTTTCCTTGAGAAGATCGACTTCTACACAAACCCTAGCTACGTTGGGGCGTGAGACAAGCTTCGTAGGACCATTAAGGGTCAGGCCAATTCCGAAAGTAGAGACGATAGAAAACAGGCGAAACTCAAAGAAGAAGACAATAGGCAGATGGGGTCGCGATACCCAAATAGGCGCATGCATTGGATCACCATTGCGGAGACGGAAATCATGGCTCCAGCAGAAAACCCTAAACATCAATCCCTCAATCAAAAACTTCTCTTTCTTTTTTGGTGCATATCTTCTTTGTTCGAGAGCTTGATGAAGACGTGCCTTGGATCTAACAGAGTGATCGAAAGATCTCCCTTGGTACGCCAGTTCTTGCGAGCGAACTCCCGAACGACAGGTAGAAGAGGGCGGCCTCGGAGGAAACGTCCCACCAAGCAATATCGAGATTTTTCCGCCGGGTTTCAAACCTCGGTTTCCTCTAAATTAAATATATTGCAGACTCGCCCCGAAAAAACGAAGGTTTTTCAGAGGTTTCGTCTCGGTTGGTTTAGGACGACCCGCCACAACCGCCGCGTAGTTCTTCGGACTCCGTAGGAGCTGCCAACGGGACGCCCACCGCAGCGGTAGAAGACGAGGGGGAAGGTAGCTTGCTACCCATTCCTTCGTCGAAATCCATTCGCCATCCATTTAAGAGTAATCACGAACAGCAAGAAAAGAATCGCAGCAAGCCCTATGTGTCACGAGCAGGCACCACGGGTTGTTGACTTGTGTGGTGGAGGGGGCTTTTGGGGATGCATTATAGCACAGGCCGTGACTACGTTTTTCCGTTGATTGATGCCGCACGCTTGTTCTATTTCTTTATATAGTTAGAACACTCTAATTCACTGACAAAGCTTCTGCTCACGGAGGTTGTTCTCTTTTTCGTAGTTGCTTGTAGTAATCTTTCATTAATCGAGATTGGGTTGGTGTTCAGTGTACCGCCCTCGATCAAACTAGGGGTACAAGATCGAAAAGAATGCATTCCAAGTGAGATCCAAAGTCGAATAGTTTATGAAACTAGTCTCACGATTCTCTATTTCGAAATATCTTAAGAGATGAGAGAAC
>VIGT01000034.1:10000-14525 GCA_026686915.1 Exbucklandia tonkinensis | reverse complement strand
CTCCCGGATCTGGAGATCCCGGTTCTCGAACTCGAGTAAGCGGTTATACTCTCTCTGAGAGGGAGCTTGATCCAGGGCTGTTTTCATTTCGTTCCAATATTCACCCTTTTCTTTATCCAGTAGAAACAGGGTATTGGCGTTTTCTAGGGCCAATACTCGATTTCTCATAGACGATTCAAGGCTAGAATTTTTGATTAAAAAATGGGCTTGGTGGGGAGGACCTGCCTCTGCGTGCGCCACCCCAGGGATGGCTGAATTCCCCGACGCGCCCCCCATTTCCGTTTCGGAAAAGGGTTCTAATAAGACCCCGATCTCGAATGAATCTTCTGTCCACGAGGACGAGCTTGATGGGGCGGAAGACCCAGCAGGCAACATCAGATTTAGATAGGGCGAGGATTCGGAGAGTCCCCTGATAGCAAAAACAATAAAACAGGTCAGACCGGCAGAGCACCCCCATTTCAGTAAGAGGGCAGATAGGGCGCGCCCCCCCAAAAGGAGCCCTACTTTGGTAAGTAGGACTTGAAAATAGTAAAGCAACCCTATTTTCAGACAAAGAAGATAAAAAACCACTACTATAGTGGCTAGGAAGAGGAAAGAAAAATCCGTCAATAAATGACGAACTCCATTATACAGATGATAGGACAGGGCTAAGGCAGTAATCTCGACGGAGATTAGGATGAGCTTTGATGAAGAAAACATAAATTGGTAAAAAAGATCATAGGTGAAGCAAATCAAACCTATTTTCAGACAAAGAAGATAAAAAAACACTACTATAGTGGCTAGGAAAGCCCCGGAGATTCTATGGGAAATTGGAAACGTCGAAGTGAGCTGTGGCTTATAAATAGGAAGATGAGGAGATAACGGGCGAAGGATATTCTTTCTAATATGAATTAGATTACCACGTCTGATTAGATCATTACATAGGCAACCCGATAATTTTATTAAAAATTCTTTCTTTTCTTCATTTTGGATTTTCTTATTTATTTCCATTTTCAAATTATCCAAAAATTTTTGATTATCGAGATATTGCATTTGCTTTGCTTTCTTCTGCTCTGCTCCCCCCAAAAAAAGAGGGAGACTTGTTCTTGCTCTCCCAATTCAGGAAGACGGAAATCGCCGGTTGGGTTGGTCCGACCAAGAAAGGCATGGGAGTCTTTGGGCATTTGGAATCCAATGCATTCTTTTCGATGAAGTACTAAGGCACACTGAACACCAATCCAATCTCGACGAAAAAAAGAAAACTACAAGCAACTACATCAACAACCTGACGTGAACGGCCGCTTTCTTGAATTCATAGGCGCTTTCAATTACTTCTACTTCTATCACTATATAAAGAAATAGAACAAGTGTGCGCTGGACTGTCGTCATCATAGAACTCGTTGTTCTAAGCACTGCCATTCTACTTTCAAATGTGGAATTGATGCGCTGTTTTCCCAGGTTCTTTACCCTTCTCTCTACCCTGGAAAAAGAAGTCGAGGGAAACTGCACAACATCGCCGATCTCATCATTGAATACGCAATTTCGAGATAGCAGAGAAGGCTGTATTGAAAAGGCTGTATTTCAGATACCGATTGGGGAACTTAGAAAGCAGGCCAGAGCAAGCGGTCGAAAGCGGGCCATCACAATTCATGTTAGCTCGTATCGATTCTACCTTCTGACTCTGATCTGAGGCGTCGCGCAGACGCACGCTTATATCATTCAACCAAGACTGACTCTCCTTAGATTTCAAACCACCTAAACAAACCAAACACACGAGGCTGGCTACAAATGATCGAAAGCCTACGCAGTCCCCGGGCATGGAGGAGCTCTATCCTACTGCAATGAGGCTGTTCGAAATGCACTCTGTTTAGGTTCCTGTTCTCCTATTTCAATCGTCACTCCATTCGACAGGTCTACTTCGAAGTTCTTCTCACATACCGGAAAAACATTTTTGAAGAAATTCTCCAACATGAGAGAGATCTCCTGAACTCCACCAACCATAGTGTGAGCTGGGAGCTGCTCCGAAGAGCAAGCACTATTATTCCTTAGAAAGAAAGGTAGTTCCCCCTTTTAGGGAAAAAGGATCACAGGTTGCCCTGCCGGCGCCGAGACCTGTTGATATTGCCGCAGCCCTATTTGTCGGCGCAGGACTTCTCGGAGATGACGGAGGTGGCGCACTCGTTGCTCCAGCTCCTGGACTTCATGGTGGAACCGGCTACGCTCTAATGAAGCGGCCTCTTCGTGTTGTTTTTCAAGCCAGGCTGCATTTATGAAATCCGCGTTCCTTTCCACTACCTCCCGAAAAAGGCGAGTGCACCTGCTCCATTATCATACTATGGTACACCCCATCGAGAGCTGGTCCGTCAAAATATATATTAGAACGCACAAGCAGCGAGCGAACACTGGATTCCAGAATATACGGTTCCACTGGAGGAAACGCCCCGCTGCTGTAATCAAAATGCTTGAAGGCATCTATTACCGCGTAACGTTTCAACGAGCGTTCCTCCAGGCTGATAAAACCATGAATTCTCTGAGCGAGTTCGGCGTCCGGAGTCCTTTCATTGAGCTCTCTTTGCACCCAATTAATCCACTCCGGGTCTTGTTCGCTCAGAGAAAGGTAATAGTTTCAAATTGCAAGCCCCTCTATGATCGGAGGTTCCGTAGCCCCTGGCAATGCAATGAAAAAGCACGGAAAAAAGAGATTTAAATAAGGTTAGAGCGGGAACTACCACCCTGAAAAAAAGAAAATAAGCGAGAAAAAGAATATAAAAAAACCAAACTATAGCTCGAATCCTTATTTTTTTAACAAAAAGAAGGTACATCTTTATTTCTAAATTGAATAGGTTATTAAGAATTCGTTGGCGAATAGGGCGAAGAATACTCATGATATTAGGTTGGATTTATGTTTTTTCGCTCTGCTCGCGGAGCGGCATACCGAAAAAAAGAAAAGCGTTATCGGATTTGAAGCGATGACTTAAGCCTATTTCTTAGGGCCTTTCAAGAGCGTGACTCTTGTTTTTGAAGCGCTGAGTTACTTAAGCAATTCTTGTTATTGTTATTCTATCTTAGAAGTAGTGCCTATATTGTATTGTCTTTCTTTTTTCTTTTCTTGCTGGGTTTCAGTGAGCAGCCGCGATCCCTTCCTGAGCGGCCCTCTCATTCTTGCAGTTGTTAAGGCCCTTCCACTATTAAACCGAGTCTTGTAGTTCTCTTTTACGGAAAAGCCATCCTATACACACGGAACACTAACCTTATCTCGAAGAAAAAAGGGCTTTCCTTTCCCTATTCCTGACTTGAACAGAAGCTTCAGCTACTTGAAGAGTGAAGAAGCAGCTACCATACCATGTTTCAATGCAATACTGACCCAACTAGCAACCTGAGCCTGTAGCCACCCGCTATTTACTAATAGCAATCAAGCCGGCCGGCCTATATTTGAACGAAAATGCTGGGTCGCTCAGCGAGGAGAGGATAGGGTGCTCTCGGATTTTCTAAGAAAGACAGGGCCTCCGAGTCATTTGGCATGTCGGAAAAAAGACAAACCATGGGCTCGGGGCATCGGTCGTCTAGGTTCTAATCCGTATATCACCCGGGAACTCACTGTTGAAATTCCGGCAACTTGTTCACTTCGTTCTATTATATAATGGATCAGCCCTCATCAAGAACTCTCGCCAAATCACAAGCCTTCCTATTATTGCCGCCAGAATGCACTACCACCGTGGTCATTCATTCCTATGCCGGGGCCGGGGGCATGGCAGATGAACTTCACTTTGCACATGCGTTCATCGGCAGCTGATCATATAACGTCAAAGAAAAAGACCGCTTAATAAGACGCCTATTCAAACTATCTAAATAGTAGAACGAGGTACGAACTAGTGCTAGCTCGGGCGCGGTAACAAAGGTACTCGCGAACCTCGTAGCGGAGAGGCGGCTTATTGCAGCAATTTGAATCAGTAATCATCAATGCATAAGGGAACAGCCGTAACCACTGCGAGTACACTCGCCCACCTACTAGATCTCCTCTTTTTCTTTCGGGTAGAAGTCCTTCTTTCAAATAAAAATGGTTCATCTCGGATTGGTTTGTAGGCTTGGAACGCTTGCTTCCGTTCGATATGCTAATAAGGCTGGGGATCCTGTTGGCAAAGGAGAAAGCAGTCGACGATCTCAAGAGGTTGGCGGAAGGAGCTCCGGTACTAGAAGGCAGCAGCGAGTTCCAAGACGCAGACAGAGTGACAAGTCAAACCAGGCGCTCCCCAAGAGGCTTTGAGAGCCCCCCGCGAGAAGCCAGCTTCATAAACTGAACACGATAGGAGGTGGCCAGCTTTCGCCGCATATGACCCCGCGGAATGCCCACTTTCAATCTTCTGATACAGATTCCTAGTGCTTCCCTTCGAGCATGGAGGCTTGACCATGATAAGTTTTCGTTGATCGCAAGAATGCTCTTTTGAAAGAAAAATGAATATCATATATAGGAACCTACTAGGACAACCAAAGTGAAGGAAGGGTAAAGAAGCTATTAGTTCATCTTCCGGCGGGGAGAGTTACTATT
>VIGT01000034.1:0-5000 GCA_026686915.1 Exbucklandia tonkinensis | reverse complement strand
GAACCGCCTACTCTTTTAAGCCCTACCATTATATTTAATAAAATGAAAGCTGCTTGCCCTCACTAATAAAAAACAGCAATCCCTCCCCTTCTGTTACCTACTTTGACTCATATCTTCGGTATACCTCAATACAAGACAAGCACAGGAAAGGATATTCAATCAAAACCGGGCTATCGCCCTATCTAAGCAGGTTTCCCCTCTCCTCTACGGAAGTCATCTTTTAGTCTATTTCAGTTCCTGTGTCTATCGCTATCGCCCTATTCTCTCTCAATTGCCTATCCTTTATAGATGAGGGGGAGTACCTTAGCAGTAGCTTCCAACACTTAAGATTGACCTCCTCAAGTGCCAGATATGAATGTTTTATGAATTTCATACGGGACTACTTACTTACCTAAAGTTCACTTCTGACTTACCAAATAAGTTTACTGAAGGAACTGACCTAAGCATAGCTCTCTCTCTCAAATACAAATGCCAAGAAAGAGATTCCTTGGATAAGTGGAAAAATGCTAAAAAATTCCTTTCATTTCTCTTTTAAGGCGTTTGTCCTACTTATAGTATCAGTCCTCCAGCCTATCGAAACTCGTGTTTTTATTAACCAACAACACATGCACTTTTTTGAAAAAAGGTTATTCAATCCACTAGTACAACTGAAGGAATTACCTCTTCTGAACCGAAACAAGAAAGAGCTCATAACCAATGCTTGTGAACAGCTCTCCTCAACTGAAGGCGCACCTACTGTTACTAGAAGTCTAGTCTCTCTCAGGTCCAGTTTCGATCTCGAACTAACTTACTTAATAGGCCGGAAGAGAGATATTCAGAAAACCCGATTTCCTATCCTGTCTTAAGAACCTAACTCAAAAGAGAAAAGAAGACCAGACTAAAAGAGATATCACTTTCGACGATTGAACTGCACTTTTATATCCAGATTGGAACTGGACTTGAACGTCTTTGGATCCTGCTTAGGGCCGGCTTTCACTCCACTTTCACTTTCATATCAGGAACGTCGACTTGCACTTGCAATATAGAATTGCACTTTCCGGAATCCTTGCTCCTGGCTCATATTCACATAGGCCACTCATAAGAATAAGACGTTCAACTCCCTAAAACACGTATAATTGAGAGACTCAGAATATCAGTGCCTTGGGTAAATGCCTACCTTCGGGAGAATCTTACCGAACGAGTTTCAAACCTGTCCTCTTCGCTTCCCAAGATATTTAGGGAAAAGGGCCTTGTCGGCCACCGCTTGCTGACGACGGAACGCATCGTCAATTAAAGGGTCCTCGCGTTGGACTTAGTTGGAAAGGTAGGTGTTCGGCATGTCCCCTGCTTGCGAACTTATTTAGTAGGGCGGGTAGCTTTGGAGATCCCATTCCTCACGTTTACCGTTGTCCCCAGACTTCACTCTTTCAACACTTGTATACTTTCTAAATAGTCAGGCGTGTCCCTGTCCCTGTCTCCAAGTGTGTGATCCACCGATTCACTGAGTGACTCTTTCTTACCGCTGGAGTCCCTATCTCTTAAAGCCCTATCAGACTTCCGATCCATCCCCTGTTTGCCGATTGAAGAAAGCCTTATATGGTCTCAAACAAGCGAGAAATTGATATTCTATTAGTAAAGCCTAAACGCCCTGCAATCTTTCTAAAGCGCTAACGAGCAAGAAAAGGTATGCGCAGGTGCAGTAGTTCAAGGCAGGCAGGTAAGGGCAGGTAGTAAAGGCAAGCGCATAGGCAGGGGATAGGCATTCAAATCACTATCTTCAAATAGCGTATATAAGAGAAAGAGTGGCTCGTGCATCTTTTCTTCTTTTAGACAAGTCTAGTAGGCAAGGGAATTGTTATAGCAAGCATGGGCTAGCAAGCATGAGCGGGAATGAGCAATGACTTGAGTTTAGTTCTGGAGTTCGAGCGTTGAAAGTGAGTTCGAGCGGGGGTAGCATTCCGGTCTTAAGCAAAGCCGTCCTGCCCGGCCGTATGTCCTGTTCAGTCAGTTGCATATCGGTAAGCATGATTGTAGCAATACAAATAGGCGCGGTAGACGAAGGAGCTGTTTTCAACAAATCAATATATGGGTGCCTGGAATAAAAACCTCAGAATGCCCTTCGTGCCTAAAAGGTTAGTTCAAGGGCGGGAATGCACGCACTTGTTGTCGTTTCAGATGCGATAACAAAGCTTTTTTTCAAGCGTAGAGACTACATATGAGGAAGATGCGAATAGAGATGCGGAAGTTCCTGTTGGAGTTGGAGGTGCAGGAGCAGTGAACATGACTCTTGCAGTAGCTCTCGCAGAAGGAAGAAATGCGGTAAAGAGGAGTTCCAGGCGTAGGAGTTCATTCAACTATAATAGGAGGAGCAGGTGCAAAAGTAGTAGCAGTAGCACGCGCTTCCCTAGTAGCAGGAAAGGAGGATAGAATTAGTGCGCTACCTTCTCCCCAAGGCCTCCTCGGTCTTCTTGGACTTGGTTTATGTCTGATTCCACCCGAACTGCTAATGTAAGGTTAGTTGGGGTAATGGCACCGGCACAATATTCGTCTAAATAAGTTCTCTTTCGTCTTCCGATAGTTCTGACCTGCAAAGTGAGCTCCGAAAACTGGCAACCTATGACCAAAAAGCTCAAAATTAGGCACAGTAGCTGATAGAGTAGAAGGTGGGATTCTATATTCTATAGCCTATGCGCCTGCTTCTGATGAGATAGAAGTAGGATCCCGGCGCGTCTTCCTTCGGTCGGCCTGTCATCGAAGGATGTTAGCAAAATCAGAAGAACTAGAGGCTCGAAGGCTCGGGTTGGTCAAGCGAACTGATTCATTTCATTCTTCGCCTAGTCTTAGCACCCGCACAGTAGAGGGGAAGAAGCATTCCCTTTCCGACAAAACTAAGCGTCTTGCCGCTGGGTAAAGGCAATAGGAGGGGTGAACCCGACCACTTCACGCTGAAGTTCATAAAGGTAAATCCGGCCTCCTTGATCCTCACCCCAAAGCCAACGCATGAGTTTGGTGCTCTCCATTAACCGCTCAAATCTTGTGCTCAATGAGGTCCCGGTACCTTCTTCTTGGAGCTAGGTTTTTATTCCACATCTCCTGTCCGAACGATCATCTCCCGTCGTCCTTCCGGCTTGCCATCTCTTTATCTCGAATCCCTCGTGATGGTAGGACTCTCTCTTCTGGTCTTGGCCTTGGCTGCTGATTAAATTGAAGACATCCTTTTAGAGGCGCCATCTTTCTTAAGTAAAAACGAGACTTTCCTGGGTCCTCTGGGGGAAAACTAGTGGCTGCCTGAAAATACGATAATTGGGCGGCTTTTGAGACCGGATTTGCCAACAAGGGCGTTTAGGTCGTCTTCACGGGTAAGCATATCATCTCTTGAGTGGTAGATCCTCAACCGCTTGATAGTGGGTAAGGCTATAGGATCAATCTTCCGCTAATGCTAACATCTCTTATCTCATTTTGAATTTACCGCTTCGGGAAAGTGTATAACCTGCCCGTGCTCATCCGCATTTCACAAGCAATTGATGAGTGGCTTTTGCTCCTTGGCCTTCTGTTTATTGATCTTTTCCTGCCTGCGAATCCCCTTCTTCCTTTAATGAAATAGATCGGTCTTCCCGCTTAATCAGTACAAGATTCCCGTCCTCGCTTCTTCCGTGGGTGGGCGCTTTCCTTCCTCTAGTTCGGGAGTTGCAGGAGCAAGAAAGGGGCTTCCATTAGCATTAGTAGTTGTAGTTGGCACTCATCCCACTCTTGCTTCCTCGAGCATCGATGCAGCAAGGAGTTCATCGATTGAAGTATTCGTTAAGCTTTTTTATAAAAAAGATATCTTATAAGTCTGGTAGGCTGAAGCAATGGAATAGCGATTCCGCTAATTCAATATCGATTTTTGAATTCCACTTGAATCAAGATAAAGTCTTCCGTTGAAGCTAGGAGTTGAATCATCGATTGAAGTATTTCAGTATGAGTGAAGTTCCTGTTCTGTTTCGTATCAAGTAGGGATCTTCTGTTTAGCTCATCGATCGCTTTAATCGGTCGAGCTGTCATCCGGAATATGTCCCTAGTTTAGTGAATCTCTCCCGTGCGTCTTCGCTAGGGCAGAGCGCTCATTCCTTTTTTGAAATACTTCCCGGGGAATCTCTCGTACTGTATCGATCGGTCATCCGTGAACTCTCGCATCTGTTTAGCGAATCGATTTTCTGTTTAGCTTAGCTCATCCCGCTTATCTCTCATCTCGGTTTATAGAAAACGTTCTTCATGGCCCTTTTTATTTGCTAAATCGCGAGTTTACGGGGTCTTTAGGGTCACGATAGGTCCCTTCAAATGCAAAAGATAGGCCGTTTATTGAAACTGGAATTCAATAAGTATAGTACGCAAGGAAGGACCTATCTGAAAGGAAGGTAACGGCTGGCACATAGGGACATCGGTTTAAGCTCCCTCAATGGGTAGCTCATCTCATTGGCTAGCTAGCTCATATGGAATAGGTCTCTGGCTTGCTCCTGTCCGCTCTTTGGTTATCTATCGGAAAGGGTCGTAATCTTTCCTTTCTGTCCACAAACAAATGATTTATATTTATTCCCGCGAATCTGGAATCTCTGTAACTATGGCAAACGGTCAAAGCGTTCTGATAAGGGAAGAAGATACGTAAGCCTCTTTTGTCTCGAAAAAGGCCTTTCTTTTAGGATATCTCTTTCTGGTTATGATTGAATCGTCCGGAATGGCCGATTTTGCTAAATGAAAACGTGAGTTTCGGGTCTCTTTAGGGGTCGAGATAAGCAAGAAAACGGATGCGCGTGAAGCAATCAAAGGGCTGCCCTACTTCTCTAGCCTACCGCGCAACGGCTTTCGCGCTAGCGCGCTCATCCCTTGCTTGGTTCTTCCGTGAGGGGAGGGGCATAAATAATCATTCTAGAACTAAGATCTAAAATCCTACTTTAAAAGACACCTACGCCTTCAAAGAAAGCCTATTTGAAGAGAGTTGTTACAGGTATAGTATCTACTCATTCCTGAAATCAAGGAAGATC
>VIGT01000033.1:0-11742 GCA_026686915.1 Exbucklandia tonkinensis | reverse complement strand
ACTACCTTCTTCCCGCATGACACTGAACGATACGAAACAATGTTAGGTTCATACCTAGATTGGATGACATGAACAAGGCATTACTTACGAAGCACCCGGTGATGAAGATGGCTCATGCGACATTAAGGGCAGCAGTCCATGCAGCAGCTTCATGTTTGTTGGACTAAGATATAATAGTCTCTTAAGGTAAGGCTGCCTGATAGAGGCATTGATACACATACATATGATACCGGTAGATCATGAATCCACCATATGTGTTGGTTCGGGTGGGACATATTTAAAAACCTTTTCATTTCACGTTTTGCCTTAGTCACAATAGTTGTCATGAACCCCTGTTGGATTCCCATATCCATATGAGCAGAGCATAGAGTCGTTGAACTTGTCTATAATTGGTAATAGTTGGCCTTACTCCATGAAATGACTATTTGCTCTCGCTTGCTTTGGCTATAGGGGGCAGGCTGCCATCATGGTTGGTTGGACTTAGCCAGTTCATTGCCAGTACATTCTTTCTATACATATGATACTTACATATCTCAATTTCACTTTTGTCACTATGCTCTATAGGGAGAATCCACTTATTACTTACTTGTTTTGAGACTACTTGCCTGTAGTCTCTACTCGCATATAGTCAGTTAACTTGTCCTATCAACGACAAGTGGAATGCAATCATGGCTTCTTCTTCATGCAGTGATTGTGATTGGATGAACACTTAGTGGAGCTGCTGGGTCAGGGGCTTGGCTCCCCCGGGCTGCTATAGCTGAATCATTATTGTTTCAGTTCATAGACAAAGCTAATTCATAAGGAGGTTCTAATTTACATAGACCTCGGGCATAGGGCTTTACCTCATTATATACACGTAGTCTGATTTAGTTGAAATCCAATCCATGTTGTTGTTATATTAGAAACCATAGTTGGATCTATGGGGCATTGGCATATAGGTGAACTCCCAAGTGTGGGAAATCCCTCTTGGGTTAGCCTCTGCTTAGGTGCTTCTTTCGAATGAAGCTTTTGAAGAGTCTTCGTCTCGCCCACTTAAATAGGAAGAAAGAGGTTCCGGAACCTTGAAAAGATCGTTGACAACTCTAACCGCAGAATTGCTTGTTTCGGTCAAGCCAGTGAGGGAGGTGCCATCGCTTTAACAGTCTGGAAGCGACTTCGGCTTGGGTATGCAGAGGCGATAGAAGCAGTGAGGTTACCTGTAAATTGCAAGCGAGTTCTTAGGGTTCCAAACCTTTTAGTTTCCAGTCTGAGATTGAGATCTTCTTTCACTTTTGGTCTTAGTTAAAAAAGTCTAAAGCAGATGAGGGACTAGCGAGGCGAGTCCAGTTCTCTTCTAGTATGAGGGGGCAAGTTAGTAGTGTCTCTTGCGAGACCTAACCATTCGTTCTAACAAGCGGGTTTCCTTGTTTTTAGGCTTGTATGATGTATAGTGCAAACAAGCACGGGAAAAGATACCAATCCAAGAGAGAAAAGAAAGTCCGCGAAATTACATAAAGATAGGAGAAAGCTTTTTTTATATAATAAAAGATAGACCCATCCACTTTAGCAGAAAAGTCGTAACGGAATCACTTTCATTTACATATTTAAGTCACTCCGTTATCTAGTTTCTCTTCTCTCTCTTGTGAATGAATCTTTTTCGAAAGTGAACTTCGAACTCTTTCTATACCTAACCTCATAACGACCCTTGAAGTAAGATTATGTGAAACTGTCTGATTAAGTCAGTCTTCCGTGTACTAAGGTGAGAAGACGATCATCATCTAAATAGAGATAAGGGGCTCGTAAGTATGTACGGAACTGATTACCACCCCTGGCTAGTGGCTTACCAGCACTCCTCCTTAATGCCTCTTTGTTGGTTTTATTGATATTGTGAGTGGAGGTCTTGCTATTGCATTTGGTCTCTTTCATCTGGTGAATTTGAAACTTTCGGGGCATTGACTCAGACCAGGAAAGCATCCAATTCTAGCAATCCGGTAGTTCCTGTAAGCCAAGCAGCTATCGAAGAGCGTAGGAGAGAGATCAAAGAGTAGTCCTCTTGTGACAGACAGCCTTAGAAGCGGATTCCTTTCCTAGCTCTAGTTCTTTAGTTCTATAAAAAAAGCCTTTCTTAGTAAAGCTTCGGCCCTATGGAGTAAAGGGAAGTGCAGATCTGGAGTGTTTGGACGAGAAATAAAGGCTATGCAGCAAGCGGAGTTGTACCGAAACATCATTTTCCGGGCATACGAGAAAAGAGTCCAGCCGAGCATATTTGTTTGCGAGTTTCTTGATCCCGGAAATCTTGTACTCAGAGTCACGGATAAAGTTGACTACCCAGCGACGGAGTGGATGACCCCCCGTTCTTTCTAGTGGGTTTTTTCCCGTCCCTTTTGGGACCATTCACCCTTTTCCCAACCAAGCATAGGTAGAACCCCTCTTTCCCATACACAACGACGGTTCCAAGCAAGATGAGTAGTTTATAGTCGACTCAATATCGACGAAATCCCCCATTTGATCCCTATAGTACCGATTGTCTTGTAGTGCACCCTTCATCGAAAGAGTAGACGGTTGAAAGACCCACCTCTGAATAAAGCCTTTAGGTTGGGAGATATCAAAGGGGAACCTCGCCTAGCTTATCTGTCCCTGTATTATTCAACTCATCTGTCCACTTATCTTGTCCAAAGCAGAAGGAATATGAAAATCCTTTGTTTCGAAGGTAATCCGCCAGTCTCTAGACTGGAAAAGATTCAATCCACTTGTTGGCCCCCTCCTTAGCGCTAAGAATACCTTTCCCTGTGGTCAAGCTGTTTCACTCCTTATTACACTCCCAATACACAAAGGAAGTTCATAGCACATAAGATCTATATCTATCCACTTGGGTTGGCTTCCTTCTTAGCTCTTGATGCCTGCTTTAAGCTTCGTCGGAGATTTTATGGCCCGTAGCTTACAACATCTTATGAGAAGGGCCTGTAGCTCGATACAATCTAAGGCCAGTTGCTTACTTGCGTACGAAGAAAAGGGCAGACGGATTCAGCCATTCCCATCCCTCATCAGGGTCCAGCTTGACAAAGATTTGGATGTGGATGAGAGAGAGAGCATATTTTTTAGATATCCCCACAATTAGAGCTATTAGATGAGAAGAGACTTCGCGCCATGGAACATGTCCAGGTCTACCAGAAATTTCCCGTGCATTCCAAAATAAGGTAATATAGAGAAAGTTCAACATAGGGGAGAAAGTCTTGAAAAAGATTCTTTCCGGACGTGAGCCTCACCCAAGAGGGAAACTCCATTTTGTGCTCGCTCTCTTCTGTCATGCATCATGGCTGGGTGAGTTGGCCCATTGCGAATTCACCTAAGTGCTTCCAATCTGGTCATGCACTTCTTTACGATGCGGAACCTGGGAGCTTTCCTCTTCAAAATAGGGGTCAATGTTTCGTAGGGGGGTAAGGAAGGTGCCGAGGTCTTAATAGAAAGGGGTTGATAGTCCCGTCTGCTAGGCTTTTCCGAACTTCCCTTCGCCCTTCTGCCCGTGAAATCCTTTTCTTCTGCTTTTTCCCAACGATATATCCCCATTCTTTAGTATTGAAGCATCTATTAGTTAAGGGGGTTCCAGAGAATCATCCGAACATTCTGAGATACGGTTGTCAAATGGGGGAAGAGGAACGAGAGGCGTCCCTAAGCTTTCCGGCTCACTAGTAGGTGACGAGGGGATTTCTAAAAAAGGGGTCATTTCATCTGCCGATGCATTCGTTCGGATACATTCTTCCTTCTTCACCTTTTCAACCCACCCTTACTCAAATAAAAAAGCGAATTTTCCTCTTCCTGGTAATGAATTGAGCGGCAGCGAGGAGGTCCGGTTCCATAGTGATTTCGTCTGCTTTTGTCGATTCCTGGGGACAAAGAATTCGGAGTTTTGAATTCTCAGAACCTCCTTCGAATTACAGAACTTGAGGGGGTCTCACAGGCATCTCTCTTCGAGCGGCAGTGCAAGCTCGGATGGTGTTAGCGCTGGCAGAAGGTCCTGGATTAGTTTGTACCGGTGTAGGTCCCTGAGTGGTGACTTGTCCCCCTTGATGTTGTGGCATTGGATTAGTATAGATCCCCAGTAGCTTCAGTGACATTGGCGGCCTTCAGGTATGCCTTAACTTCGTTCCAATTGATACGATTTTCATCATTCATGTTATAGATGACATCACGCAAAGTATGACACTCTTCGATGGTATGGCCTGCGTATCGGTGAAATGGACAGAACTTTAAATAGTCGAGACCAGAAGGCCAGGGGAGTGGTTTATCTCTGGGCAGAGAAATGGCTTTCCAGGCCAGAAGGATGGAGAATAGGGTAGGAATGGGTAGGGGTAATGGCGGGTAGTGAGCTCTATTGGGTCCCCAGGGTCGCTTGGGAGCACCTTGTTGCTGCTGAGGATCATAATTGGCCGGAGGCGCAGCGTTGTTATAAGCGGGTCTGGGCGGAGCTTGCGCTGGGTTTTGCGGTTGCGATTGGGTAGGAGGGTTTTGAGGTTGTTGAGTGGGTTGGGGGACGGCCCCGGCCCCCTGGATGGCTTACTGATTCCGGGTGTTCTGTTGTCTCTATGCATTCTGCTGTGCTTGAACCGCATTAATTTGATCCGGAGTGATGGTAACCTCTTGAGTTGGCTGCTGGGTCCTTAGGGTATTCTTCGGCTTGCCTTCTCCCCCATTAGAACTGTTCCTGAGGAAAGTGATAGACCCGTCTTTTATACTCCTCTGCATGCGGGCAGCTCGTTCAAACAGTTGAGGGAATGTTCGGCAATCTCCTAGCACCATCGCTTCCTTGATGGGCCCATTTTGCTTTAGCTGCTAAATTCCTCCATCGGTTAACAAAGGTAATGAATTCAAAACCGGGCTGCATTTTTTCATTCACCACATCCCCCATGAGCGAATTTAGGGAGTCGTTCGGTATCGGGCCGCTCTAGCAGTGTCCTTGGGACCCACACAGACACAGGACGAGGGAAAAAGAACCTCCGATCCTGTGTCCAATGTTTACTTAACCGGCTGAGCTAGCGAAGGTTCTCCCTTGTTTGTTGACTGAGCGCGGAGAACTGATTCGAAGCACTAAGAAGAATTGGCTGCACTTGAGGTTCGCTACTGGACTGGTTTCATCAATTATAATTAAAGGGCCCTTACTTCGCTACCGCTTGGTCTTTGCCGCTGACGCCTATCGCTTCCAAGACCTGAATTGAAAAAGCTGCCAAGGATTCAAGAAAGATGGAATAGCTAACCGCATTCCGAGATCTCAGGTCTTGCCGCGATTCCGGGAGCTGATGAAGAATCTTCGAGAAAGAAATGCCACCGGTCAAAAGAGAAGTTTTTCGGCATATCGCTACGGATTTGTCGTTGCAGCTCTCTCCATGTGGAGGAGGTAATGAGGCACAGGAAGGCCGCTCTCCGCCCAGAGCATATCCGGGCCGGGTCCTTGCTACTAAACTGCGTAATTTCGGGCCCTTTACAAAAAGTCTGGGAAACAGAAATGGACCAACCGGCCGGAAAAGAAGGACCCGACCTATCGTGGCGTGGTAAAGGTATTGTCTGTGGTGTTACTACAAAGAAAGACCCGGTCATCGAACAGGTTCGACTAGTTGACTTCCCGAACCAAAGGTTCAATCTTATTCAATTCCATTTTATTCAATGAAACCGTAGCGCGCGCGAAAAACCGGTTAAACCAACGGTGAAACGGTTGAACCTTAGCGAAGTCTTTTTGGTTAATTAAAACCTGAGCTGAGTGAGGGATCAGATAAACCGACGCGAAGTTGGGTCTCTATAACTTAGCGAAGCCAGGGGCTCTTTCTTCTGTTCATGCCCAAAGCTTGCCCCGTTTACTACGTACGGTGACTTCTGTTCTGTAGGAGCAGGAAGAACCGGAAGCGGGCCCCTCCACTCCTTCTATTCACTATTGCTTTTAGGGCCCGGATCCTGCATTACCACCGGTCCAATTGGTGAATGCCACCTGCAATGTCACCACTAGGGTTGCTCCCGGAATTTCCCTTCACTATATCACCAAGTTCGGTTGCACTCGAAGGGCCTGATTTCTGCTCGTTAGCGCTTTACTAATAGAATAGAAATTTCTCGCTTGTTTAGTAAAGTCAAGCTTTGGCGTCGCCCTATCTTGCTGGGGCACGAGTGCCCTTACTAGTTTTGGGGCTTTGATTGGCAAAAGCGGTTTTCGCCTTCTAGCCAGCAGTTGCCGGATTAGCCTTCGGACTTGCCTTACCCGCCTTTATTAAGAAGGAAGAGATATAAAGGTTGGGCATCCATCGCTGCCGTGATGACGCAGTTGAGTGTTCATTCGATCCACCACCCGAGGCCAGGCCGATCAAACCTATCCGTTTTTGGGTTCGATCCAGCAAGTGATCCATAAGCACCAGTAGAAGCAGAAGCATATCCAGAAGCCGATACCAACAGCAGTAGAGAAAGACCCCCGCTAATAGAAACGGAGGCGTATCTGCCGATGATGACGAGAGCAGTACCGATAGCACCAGTAGCATCCCTTCCAGTTTCAGATCGATATTGAGTTCCATATCCTGTTACAGATACTCAAGATGTAGAGACAGATCCAGAGCCATTTGATCGAGATCGAGTAGCTATAGCAGATCCATTTAGAGATCGGAACCCCGTTCCGGGTACACCCATTTTAGTAGCAACTGCCCCTAAGCCGGTAGGTCTCGTTCAAAAGCCACTTTAGTTGATGTGTCCCAATCAATGTGCTCGGTGATGATGTTGTCATCGCTGATGCGCAAGTTGCTGAAGTGTATTCTCAGCGTCTTCAGAAATTAGGAGTTCAAATTTCAACTCAAAAATCTAAGATTTCTGACACTGGTGCATTTGAGTTTGCTAAGCGCTTTTGCGTCAAGGGTGGACGCGTGGATTTATCTCCCGTGTCTGCTCGTTGTTTGCTTGCTTACCATCATCCATATGGTCTGATGGCTATATGTAAAAAATATCCATTACGAAGGTTCTCTACCTTAGTAAGGATAGGTGGTGGTGGGTATAGAATCTTAGCACGTTTAAATCACCATAGATCCTGTCATTTTAAAAGGGTCTATGTGATGTACACTAAGAAAATAAACCGGACTATCCATTTTTTTTTTTGATTGGTCGAGGCTGTCCTTTATCTCCATATCTTAGAGGTTTTCTTATCAGTTACTTACTTGAAACCTAAGGAAAAAATCAACCTGATGAAATCATTCCTGATAAAGTAAACCAGTTCTCAGAATGGTCGATCCTAAGAAACTGAAAGATTGGTGTCGCTATGTCGGGTGGTATTGGAGCGTTGCAAACTCCCCAGATGTGAACATCGGAGAATTCTTAAAAGCAAAAATTTTAGAGTATTCATGGAAGTGTCGGACGGAAGAGAAAGAGTTCTCTCGTTTTGGCCTCCTATGGAAATGCTATGATTTGGTAGTTGAGAAAGGAGTTGCTTGGTCACCACCATGTTTGACCAGCAAACTGGCTAATTCTATTGGCTGGATATTCGGGGGATACACTGGTTGCTCGTTTTTGGTCGAGCCTTTTGGGTTGACCCAACCCAAGGCTTGGAAAGGGATCATCGAATATAAGACCTTTCTCTTTCAGTTTTTTTTTCTGCGGTTTTTCAATTGAGATCTTGTTCCGTCTGTAGTTACTATAGTAGTCAATCGTCTGTCTTTCTTCCAAAAACCTAGCTCACTCGTTCTTGTTACCATCCGTGGAGGAAGAGAAATCTCATCTACTGAATTCATCAAAGGCGGGTTCGAATCCTGTAAGTGACAAGGATCTCTCATAAGACTGATCTCTTTGAGACCACGGACCCCAGTTCTCTGTGATGCCCAACCCATGGAGGACAATTGCGGAGGCCATCCATCCATTCTGTTATATCCTTCGCGGCCCAGAACAAGGCTCTGGGACAACTTTCAGAATCATGTGTTTGATGAGAGAGGGCCAAGAATTTCATTATGCTTATTTGCTAGCACGCGCAGGAGTTTTGAAGCTTGCTCGCCCAGTGATCATTCTTTCTATAAGCGACGTAGCGATCCAAGAAATGCGAGCCATCAGGCTTTTTTATAGTTCCACAGCTCCTGCAACTCTACATTTTGAATAGTTCCTGCTGTGTGCCTATGCTGGTTCTTTCTTTTGCCAGGGAGAGCCCTAGGACGCTTGATAATATAGGCCGATGCCCTGTCAACTCCAGGGTCTGCTTCCAGGTCGGTGAATAGGTCCGCTCAATCTCTTTCTGTCCAATCCCCGGTGGTCACAATCCCCTAACCTGATCTCCCAGCACAATATCCATTCGTAGAAGTCCGAAAGCTCGAAAAAAAAAAGAAATTGACAGCGCAGATGATAGTCTTTCCGCGCTTGGTCCGGTAACTTCATGGCTGATGGGCGGGTACCATTCAAAGGACTAGAGTTGGGGCAGTAGATAAGGTGACAGTGGCTGGCTGTCGAGCGTGCCCCTTAAATAGCGCCCTCTTAGTAAGCAGCTTGCGGCGCTTCCCACTATGATTGATTGATGTCTTTCCTTCTTCAGTTTGCTTTCTGGGTTCCCCTTCCCCGTGTTGGTTGGCTGTGAGCTCCGGATGCTGGATTGCTTGATCGAATCGACATTCCTCTACGCAACATAGGAGAATCAGTTGAAGCTTTGCTGCTTGCGTGACGTATATATTGTTATAGTTAGAACACTCGAATTCACTGACAAAGCGTCTGTCAGCGCCGGTGACAAAAAAGCAATTTCTTTCTGATCAGGTTGGGGTTGGTGTTCAGTGCCAATCTCTCTTTGTTCATTCAACCAGACGTAGCTAGAGATTGAGTGCGAACAGCAAACTAGCTGACTACGCCTTCAGTCAATATAGCAAGTCAAGTGGCTCAGGCCCGTAAAGCACATTTCGATGATGCAGGGTAGGATTCCGTCTGAGCCCAAGACTTGATGAGACGGATCTTGTAGTCTGCTAGCTAGCTGTTCACATTCTATCTTTCGTGCTCGAGGTTTGGGTGCTCGAAGCAAGGGAGGAATTGTTCTTTGTTGATGTCTTGGTCACACTAGACTGATACGTAACCAAACTCCCTAACTTCACATTGGGGGAAGAATATGCGTTGTCCGCGCATAGTTTCCCTCATAACTGGCAAGAAGCGGTTCAACTTGGTTATGTGACCACAAAAGGGTATGGATTTCCTGTCTAGCTCTTCGAATTGAGAACAAGAAGACGGGAACCAATAGACTCATCTAAGGTTTCTGGTCGAACAACTATGATAGTCAGAATTGGACAACACAGCACGTCACTCGCAGATTGAAGAGTCTTCTGCACCACTTGCACTCCCATAGGGAGAGGGGTTGCTCTTGTGTTTGTTCACGTTCCAGCTCATTCTAATTCCAAGAAGAAACAGGTCCCCCTTCCTCCCTCTGTTTGTCTTCTTCTCGCCGCTTTTCTCCTGATCTACGACCACCCTTCTCTTCTCTACTCTAGTCCACCCGAGACCCATTCGGCAACCTAACCTAGTACGTCATAATTGATAAAGCCTTCCAGAAAGAACACGGGACCTCTCCGCCTTACTCAATTTAGAATAGTGGTCGATCCACTTGTTCAGCAGTAAGGTTCTTATTTGATCTAGATTTTGCGCCAAAATTTCCTGACTCCATGTACAGCCGAGCCGAAGAAGAGATGGAGTCTTCCGATTCTGATTTGCAGAGAGGGTCCATTGAACTTTCGGTCCCTTTTGGGATAACATGAAAGATACCAGATCCTGCCCCAATTCAGATCTGTGTGGGTTTGGGTGCCGTGCAGGAAGGAAATGACCTTCACCTTGCTGCTATTGCCAATGATCTTGTTTTCCGGGTAGGTGTTCGTTCCTCCTCTTTCTTATTCCTTTTCCTCCAGATCGCTCCCTGTAAAGTAAAGAGCCTCGCCAAGATCTCTGCATCTCTGTCACTTCTGGAACTGTAAAAGGGTTGGGGGTCAAGATGAATCGGGAGCAGTCACTCTGCTTCAGTTTTTTATTTTGCTTCATTTGTTCTGAACTCTGCTAGCGTTAAGATATTCTTCTCTTCCACTTTTGTTAGTTGCTCTGCCAGTCATGCTGTTCTCTTCCGAGGCGGTTTGCAATTTCACGAATTCGTCCCCGCCCCGGTAATCCATTTCTGCTTCTGGCTCTATTCTTCCAAATCGGAGACCAGCTCCATTTGCAATGTCTTTCTGATTCATCGAAGGGCAATATTTGCTGAGTAGAATTTCCTTCCAAAGACCCTTCTGTACCGTAATGAGTCTCCAGTACTGCTTGGCCGCAAGCGCTTGACTTGCCCTGAAACCATTCCTGATATGCAGACCTCCTGCATCTCTCGGTTGAATGACTTCTTCCCATTTCACCAGGGTTCCAAACGTGGCCCTGACTTCCCACCCAGAGTCATTTCCTGATCATCTTATTTCATTCTTCTGGCCTTTGGGAATCGCTAGCAGGGAAGCTCTTTAGACTGGCATGTTTTAGTCGATTTTATTAGCTTGACCCTTTCTACAAAGGACAACCATCTATCTGTTGGCATATCTAATCTTAACAATAAGTGAATCTTTCTTCGAATCTTATTCCACCCAGTCTTTTTTCTTAAACTTTTGAGTTTGGATGGGGATTCCAAGGTGCTGGATCGGTTCCTTAGAGTCAAAAATGAGCTTGCCGAACCTTATAGTTTCCTCTGAGTTGCGGGATAAAACCTTGCCTTGCTCTTTCTTATTGATTTTGACCGCTTTACAGAAAAGGTTTATAGCCTAAAGAACCTAGCCCCTACCCCGACACACTCGCTCGCTTCCTCCATGAGAATTATGTTATCCGCGCAGTTTTCTATTCAGCGGCCGTGGTTAATTGCTTGAACATTTGGGGCGAGTTTCACACCTCTTGATTGGCCTAGGCTTATACCCTGGTTCAGATACTTGCTGATAGAATCTGCGATAAGAATGAACAAGTAGGGGGCCCTATGTTGTAAAGGGGGCATCCTTGCCTGAGTCCACGACTCGCCTTGAAGAAATCCGCCTTAGAGTCGATACGTTGATGGGGCAATCCAAGGCCCATTGATACATGCTTTCATCCAGTTTACCATTTCTCGGGAGAAGCTAAATTTGAGGAGAGTTATGAATAAGAACGCGTGGTTCAAACGATCATAGGCGTTTGCCATGTCAAGTTGAACCAGTCTCTCTGTCTCCTTTTTCAATTGGGAGAGATGGCTGAGTGGACAGCTTCTTTAAGCTGGAGCGAAGATTTGTCTCCCGAATGAACGCGGCCTGTTCCTGCGAGCCCCATACCAAGCTTTGCCTGTCCATGATTCTCTTGATTCTATTTGAAATCCTTTTGGCTGAGATTTTTTTATTACAAAAAGAAATTGGCCTGAATCTAGATAGTCGGTTGGGACTTACCTCTTTTGGAATTCAAGTGAGGAAAGTACTATTGGCCCCTCATCTGACCAGTTTTCCTGATATTCTCCACGTGAGTTAGCAGATCGGCCTCGATCAGTCGCCAGAATTCTTGAAAAAGATTGGGAACCCGGAGCTGAAGGCCTTTTCCTATTATTCTGGTTTTTCAAAAAAATCATATGTCGCTTATCCTACTACTAAGATTAGGGCTAGTGGAGTTTGGAGTTCACATTCATCAAGATAGAGTCCTGTGCCTGCCTGCTAGTGTTGCCTTCCTCTGTTAACAGATCCTGGAAGTCTCTCTTAGCTTAGCATAGTCTTTCATCTCAGCTTGGGAGTGGAGAGTGTTACCGTCCTCTTTTTTTTT